>CAJPEX010002474.1:0-23596 GCA_905338405.1 Notodromas monacha
TTTCTTCTTGAAGTGAATAATTAATTTTACTGTACATGTATTCGTGTATTTTTTGTTCTTGAAAAATAGGTGCCTTGTGGAAATGTGGAATGCTGTTAATTTCTATAGAATGGTTGAGTGATCTTTTAGTTAATGATTGCACTGCGATTGAGTAATGTTTTTTGACTTGTATCTTTCACGGAGCAGTGAATATTTGGTGAATTTTTCTGCAGTGAAATAAGGAATTGTTGCTGGAAAGAATTATCTCTTAAGAGGATTGTTGCAACCATAGGAATTCTACACTCCCTATTTCTTCTTGAAGTGAATAATATTCCATGGTATTGAATTTGAATAATTCTTTATTCTTATTGGATCAAATCGTTGCCGTGTGGAAGTTAGTGAATTTTCATATTTTATATTTGGTGAATTTTACATTATTTTGATAATATTTCCACTTTTGTGAGACTGTCTTGGACAGAATATAACCCCTGCTACAATCATGGAATTGAATGAATTTTCTTGCTCCCTACTTTTCATGAAGTGAACATAGTACTGCATGTGGTTTCTCTGTAACTTGATTATATATCCGTATTGGACCAAAAAGTGCCTTCATTGTGGAATTCAGTGAATATTTGTACTCCATATTTTATGATGTGAAGTGAATCAGTTACAGTGCATCCATTTGATGTTTGTACTGTAAAAAAAAAAATTCTGTTTTTGGGTAACTTCCCTTTTTCTTTCTTGGTGATATACAGGAGAACCGGTTAAAAAATATTCCCATCGAAGTGTATTTCAATTTGGAAGTGAGGTCAACAATTTGGACGTTGGTACTAAGCGGCAATTGAAGTCTATGTCCGCATCTTGGGGTTTACCTGTTCAGTGTTTCCGACTTCGCGGGTTTGTGCGTCTGAGGATCGAGAAACATCGCCCCTCCTGGTTGGGTATCTGGATCATCGCCAGTCACTGACGAAAATTGTACTAGATTGTACCTAAAAGTATTGATGCTGAAAAGCTGAATGAACCTAACAACCTATTTCACTTGTTCGTGCCTGCAAAATGTGCTTTTCTTTTACTTGAATCATTTGTGAAAAGAATATAAAGTTGGTCATGGGACGATTTTCAAAAATTCTTCCTGTGGCGTATGGTTGAGGTTTAGCAAAACTGTCTTTCAAAATCGTACTTCTTTTCCAATTCAATGAACATTTTCATTACATCTGAGAATCTGACTGATATTTGAAAAAAATTATTTTTATTTTACCCCTGCTTTTGAGAATACTGGTTTAAAAGATTATGTACAGCTATGTGTATTTTTACCAACCTGCATGAAGATAATTATGAAAAGTACTTCTCTGAAATAAAAAAAAAATATGTACGCAGAGCTCACCTCAAAGTATAAATCTGCAGGGCCCCGTCCATTCCTAGAGTGTAGGCAAGAAACAGGCCAGAGCAGTTCAGAACACAATTCCTGAAAAAATAGAAAATTATTTACTTGCACAATCTTGTTGGTGAAGTGAAAACATCTATAACTGAAGTTTGTTTGATAAATATAATTCATAAATAACAAATACAATCAATTCCTGTGCTGTATTTTGTCTCAACATGTGCAAGAGAGGTAAGGTTGAATATAGTATTTTGCCCTTGAGAAATAGTTCGTATTGATTTGAGTAATGCAATGTAATTAAAAATATCAAAAGATGTTTAAAATACATTACAAGTAAAATTTTTAATAATTTTAGTGAGGTTTTTGTAATTTTTACATTATTGAGAGTAGAAAACATCTGCCATTTATTGTAAGTCCTATATAAACTTTCACAATGCATGTGATTCAAGCATTACTTTCCAGTCTTATTGAAAAAGTGCCATACATAAATTTAATCATGTTCAGATAATGCACCTATAGTTTTTCCTCAAAAGGGAACCACTAATTTGTTAATCAATATACAGTAATTACATCGCAGAAAATGAAAATGGAGCAGAAGACAACTACTCCAAGTGAATTTTCCTCCTATCTACTGAGGATTTTTTTCCATCACCTTGAGTAGTTTTTGTCAGAAATATGAGATCAGGAACGTCAACATCAGTTGCCTGCTGGCCAGTCCAGAAAGCATTACGAAGCATTAAGGGGATATTCACAAATTGAGGAATTTTAATGCCACAGAACGCTTGTGAGATTAAGCGATGACAAATTTTTGAAGTACCAGTTTTGGAATTTTTGGAGAACCTCAATTTAGATTTTCAATGAGAAAACTAATGATAGGTGACATTGCCATGGGAAGTACGAGATTTTGTTTTGCAAGTTCTACAAATTCTAATCCAATGATTTGTTCTAAATCTTTTAGATATGGATGGAAAGTGGCTGTGATCGTTTCTCAGCTTGCATGAATTTCATTACAGTTTGAATTTTTTGCCACTCAAGTTTCTACCTCAAGGCAATTCGTGTATCTGGCATAGGTGACTTGTTTTGTTCCAAAATTTTCAGCAGAATTATTGAATATCTCTCCTGTAATTTTCTTCGCGCATTTCCGGGTTGCCTTCATTGTTTCAAAAGCCTGAATTTCAAATTTTTAGGAAAGCATTATTGAAAATTCGTTGAGGAGAGACAACAGGAATCCAGGATGAATAGCATTTACAAATAAATTTTGGAGAAAGGAGTCCAGGATTATCCTTTGTACAGTTCAAGGTACACCCCTTTTCTTTTTTGAATGGTCAGTCAACTGTTGCCCTTGGACCTTGGAGAGTGGCATTCATACAGAGGTCAAGTTTTTCGGATGAAAGGGTTTGGGGCTTAATTGCTCTTAGAAAGTGTTGGATAGCGGTTGATGTTGGACTTGAATACAATGTCTGTTGGTGTTTCACAGATTCATCTCTGCCTGGTGTTCGTGAAATTCGTGGGATTTGTGCACTGGTGTTCCTTCCTAGAGTGAATATTTCCTTGCTCTGTATTTATGTAATCTTGTTTTTTGCCGCTGGAGGANTTTCCTTATCAACTACAGTAATGTCCCTCAAGACCTGAAGCCTATTGAATCCCCCACGAATCCATCTTTCCAAACCAAACCTCTCTGAAATCCCAACTGAAATTTGTGGTAATATTTTGGATCTTCTGCTCAATTACATTTATACCCCCTACATTTCACACATTCCTTAATTTCATCCGGGTCCCAATGTTTACAATTAAAATCAGGTCCCCCTAAAACAGAAGACTGAAGAATGGCCAGAAGAAGCTTCAGTTTTTTCCAAAAACCCCTATACAATCCTCATTTCTTCTTCTTCTTTTACAGGAGTTTGTTTTCTTTTTTACTTTTGCCTTCATTGCAAGCAGAGTTCCCATAATGCTGATTACAGTTGCAATCTAAAAAGTTGCTATGAATACTGAAAAATGTTGCCTCCCAAAATTCCAATATGTCATGACCCCACTGCAATAATTGCAACTTTATTCTCTTCTACCATCCTGGACCCTGTTTGCCCTCACATTTATACCCCTCTGCTCATCTGAATCTCCCATTCTACATTTTTCTTTAGGATTAACTGTGTTTCCACATCAACTACAGTAATGTCCCCCAAGACCTGAAGCCTGTTGAATACCCCACAAATCCATCTTTCCAACCCAAACCCCTCTGAAATCCCAACTCAAATAACTTGATATCTTTTGGATCTTCAGCTCAATTACATTTATCCCCCTACATCTCACACATTCCCAAATTCCATCAGGGTCCCAATGTGTACAATTAAAATTTTATTTTATTTTGAGCTAATATTCACCCAGAACAGAAGACTACTGACTCCCCCACAAATATGTGAATTTTCCTAAAACCCACCACAATCCCAACCCAATCTGCTTATTACATTCTAAGCCTCCTGCTCCCTCACAATCCAAAACCTTCATTGTCTATAATTCTCTAAAATCTGGTCCTGGAGAACAGCTTGACAAACAAGTTCTCAGCTCAAATAATGAAAAAATTCTCACTCACCCAAAGTGTGAAGTTTATTAGTGATGGGCGATGATCCAGATATCCAACCAGGAGGGGCGATGTTTCTTGATCCTCAGACGCACAAACCCGCGAAGTCGTAAACACTGAACATGTAAATCCCATGATGCCGACATGGACTTCGATTTCCATTTCGTCCCGACGTCCAAATTTTCGACCTCACTTTCCAATTGAGGGGGCACTTCAACGGAAATATTTTTTAACTCGTTCTGCTGTATATAAACAAGAAAGAAACATCAAATGGATGTATTATAACCCATTAACATCACATCATGAAATATGGAGTACAAATATTCACTGAAATCCACAATGAAGGCACTTTTTTGTTCAATACGGGTAAATAATCAAGGTACAGAGAAACCACACACGGTACTATAATCACTTCATGAAAAGTAGGGAGCAATAAAATTCATTCAAGTCGATGACTGTGGAAGGGGTTATATTCTGTCCAAGACAGTCCAATACAAGTGGAAATATTATCAAAATAATGTAAAATTCACCAAATTTAAAATATGAAAATTCACTAAATTCCACACGGCAACGATTTGATTCAATAGGAATAAATAATTATTCAAATTCAATACCATGGAATATTATTCACTTCAAGAAGAAATAGAGAGTGTAGAATTCCTATGGTTGCAACAATCCTCTTAAGAGATAATTCTTTCCAGCAACAATTCCTTTTTTTAATGCCGAAAAATTCACCAAATATTCACTGCACCGTGAATGATCAAGTCAAAAAACGTTACTCAATCTCAATTATTGCAGTGCAATAATTAACCAAAAGATCACTCAACCATTCTATAGAAATTAACAGCATTCCACATTTCCACAAGGCACCTATTTTTCAAGAACAAAAAATACACGAATACATGTACAGTAAAATTAATTATTCACTTCAAGAAGAAATACGGAGTGAGAAAATCCCCTGAATTCTATGATGGAGGCAGAGTCAATTCTTTCAAACGCCAATAAAACTAATTATGAAATCAACATGAATTTAGCAAACATTTCACCACACTTCAAAAAATTGAATCACCAACTATTCTGTAGAACACGAGTGAAAATATCACTAAAAATACAGTGCAATGAAAACACCAAAAATTCAACCTGCCATGACATAGAATGTACACAAATTCGTCAAATTCCACAAGGCACCCGAACTCCTTCAGCGGCAAAAAAACAAGATTACATAAATACAGAGCAAGGAAATATTCACTCTAGGAAGGAACACCAGTGCACAAATCCCACGAATTTCACGAACACCAGGCAGAGATGAATCTGTGAAACACCAACAGACATTGTATTCAAGTCCAAGATCAACCGCTATCCAACACTTTCTAAAAGCAATTAAGCCCCAAACCCTTTCATCCAAAAAACTTGACCTCTGTATGAATGCCACTCTCCAAGGTCCAAGGGCAACAGTTGACTGACCATTCAAAAAATAAAAGGGGTGTACCTTGAACTGAACAAAGGATAATCCTGGATTCCTTTCTCCAAAATGTATTTGTAAATGCTATTCATCCTGGATTCCTGTTGTCTCTCCTCAACGAATTTTCAATAATGCTTTGCTAAAAATTTGAAATTCAGGCTTTTGAAACAATAAAGGCAACCCGGAAATGCGCGAAGAAAATTGCAGGAGAGATATTCAATAATTCTGCGGAAAATTTTGGAACTAAACAAGTCACCTATGCCAGATACATGAATTGCCTTGAGGTAGAAACTTGAGTGGCAAAAAATGCAAACCAAAATGAAATTCATTTAAGCTGAAAAACAATCACCTTCTACGAGCCACAGGAAGAATTTTTGAAAATCGTCCCATGACCAACATTGTATTCTTTTCACAAACGATTCGAGTAAAAGAAAAGCACATTTTGCAGGCACAAACAATTGAAATAGGTTGTTAGGTTCAATTACGGTTTTCAATATTAATATTATTAGGCTACGTAATCCAGATTCAATTCTCTCCCCACATTTTCCAGTATTTCCAAGTAAGTGTGGAAGATAATGAAGTATATCAGTATTAATTTGTAGCCTTCCTCCGAAGTATTTTCCACTGGTATTGAAATTAATTGCATAAAGACCAACCGTAGGATTTTCCAAAGATTTCAAAAGATAAATACAGCATGTACAATGTTTGTGTGGACATATTCATCAAATAATTGTGTCTTGAACCCATTCATGTGGAAAAAGTTTTTTAAGAAACTGTATCATCAGTGTCAGCACACACACCCTTCTTTTTGTTTGTTCAAAATTCAAATCTTGTGCGAATCTCCATGATTTCAAGTCCCTCAACTGAATGTTGCAGTTGAAGAATTAAAATGCATTAGTTTCAACATCATCCATTTTCAAAAAAGTGAAGTGCACAAATGAACCAAATATGCTTAATCTGCAAACCAACTTTCTAAATTTCTATGTGTTCAACTTGTTGGTTGAGCAAATAAAAGTGGCTGCAGTTAGGGAAATAAAATAGGAGACGAAGTAAACTTAGCTGGGGTCCAGCTGGGAATTTGTTACTACCATATTTGCTTTAGTACCACGCGCCTTCCAGTTAGGCACGCACCCATATTTTTTATGCAAAAATTGTTCAAAAACCTATCCAGGTGCAAACCAAGAACCCCATTTTTTACTGAAATATAATTTTCATGAATGATAATGTGAAATATAACTAAAAATGGAAAAAACAAGCAGAAATCGTGTACAGTAATTTAGATGCTTTCTTTGTTACTCTCAGCACAACATACACAGTCTTTATTTTGTTTTTGTGCGGCATAACATATTGTGGAATCTGGATGCTCCAAGTGTGTAGATCCATGAACATCAATATTTTGTCTTTCTTGTCTTTTTAATATGGGTATACTTCAAAAGAAAGATAAGAATGCTTGAAAAGTATTATTAGCTTTATAGCAACGAACAAAACTGTGTGCATTTGACAAATTTCGATGCACCATTGAGGAGAATGAGAAAGGGAATGAATATACTGATTGGGGTGCACCTAGAACGCCACACTGATGGAGGGGCTTTTCATTCAAGGACACCCCAATTGTTTTAATAGTGAGTTTTCACTGGAAGAGTGGACAAAATTTGATATAATTGACTGGTCCATATATTACAGGTCTACGGCTTTGAACTGCTGGGTGGGAACTCTGGCATTTGAACTGCATACTTGAGCATTTGGAAGGGAAGATCAGTGTAGAAAGAATTTATGGACATTTTTACTCACTCCACTCTTGATTATCAGAAAATATACTATGAAGTGCACTAGTGCTTGGACGCTAGATGAAATGGACTAGTGAAAGATTTGAGAATCTGATTAATCCTTGGTGCGTCATTGATCTACTAAAGGTTCAAGTTAATGAAAATGAGGATTCTGTATTTTGAAATGGTACATCTAATCAAAATCTAATTTTCAAATCTCAGCAAACCTCAGAAAATTGGAAGAACAATTCAATGAGAATCAGAGAAGTGGATGCATGAATTCGTAGTATGAACCTATTACTTGATGTACAACAAATCGAGAGGGCTGTGAACATTGAATTGGTTTTGAAAGAGTCGATAATAATCCAATGCAATGCAATTCTTGACTAGAGGCAGCCCTGAAATTCAGGAACCACTAGTCCGGGAACACAAAAACCTCAAACTCACAATTTCAACACTGAAAGTCACTGGATAGGACCACATATTCTTCAAAAGGTGAGTCCACAAGCCATTCCTCATCCAGAATTGTGAATGTGGACTGTAAAAAAAAGAAAACACGCACTCAGTCACGTTTGCTTTAGGAAATTCCAAAAGAAGCAACATCTCAGCTGTAAAACATCAGCTCTACTAAAAATTCAAAGTAATCCAATACTGCATAGTTATGCATTTGCCTTCTGTTGATCTTTACAAGTTTTCCTTGCACCCAGAATGCTTCATAGATGACTTTTCTGAAATATCTAAAATATTCTGTATGAAATTATGTTGAATGATCTACATGGACGTGAGAATTCTTTTAAAAACCTAAATACAAACATGCCCGATAAGTTGTATACCCCAGCATCCCAAAATTTTGAATTTAGACATGAAGAAATGCATTGCATCTCACTAAGGTCACGTTTGGTTTTTGCAAAATTTTCTTTTTCATCTGATGCACAGAAAAATAAACTTTGGTTACAGACTACCAATCAACAAAGCAATCCTTTAGGTGAGTGTAAACTATGAATACCGTAGTTGACAAAACCTGCGAAAAGTCTTCAAGGGCCAGAATACCAGTAACAATTCAGCGTTTACGCATCATTCCCAATATAACTCTGAACCTGATTTCAAGACTGCACAGGACATCAACTATCATCAAGGGTCTCGTAACTGGAATAATTTTCAACTTCAAAAAAATTGATGAATTCTAGAAGAAACGACATCCCCAGTTTCTAGTTGTCATCTTCCCAATTCTAATTTACAACTAGACGAATGAAGTACATTTCCAATTTTCTCTTCATTGAAAAGCTTCTCAGCAGAACACTGACTGAAGCCAGATGATGCTTATTTTTAAAGTATTGCTTGGGCATGGCATCATCCCCAGGTCGATTGAAAGTGAATTGTACGCCATGCCGACAGGACACAATGACGTGGGTTAGGAAAAATTGCAAGGCTCTAGAATCACAGATATGCGGCAGAATGTGAAAATTATCTCAAGATCCCACTGAAAATTTGAAGGGATGAGAAGCAACGGCAAAAGAAAAAACTATACATTTCGATGAAATACCTTCAGCGGCACATTCGGCTTCAGTTGCATGCAATATCCACTGGTGTTGCGTTGCTGAACTGCTCGCGCATAACTTCATTCAAGTCAGCAAACATGACGGGAAGCAAGTGTCTGGATGCAAATTCCACAGTCCCAACCTGAAGAGGTCCTCCGGAAGGATGGATAAACTTCGCTTGGAGAGTTTCTGTCCGCGCACCACTTCCTTCTAGTGCCTGCCAATGGATGTTGCTGGCCTGCCAAATTTGATCAGAATTCAACTTAAAAAGTCTCTCGGGAAGTACTTCGTTGATGGTTTTTGGTTAATGTAATATATTGCATAACCACAGTCACGTCACGGACAGCACAATATGATGTTAATAAATTATCATTTATTCTGAATGTCACTCCTTGATTTTTCAACACGCACACATTGCTAGAAAACGTATTTTCAACGTCATCCTGCGTCCTTTCGTATAATATTCCATATGCCAACTTCACCTCATTAGAACCTTTCTGAGGACATACTGGCACTGGAAAAAGGTACTGTCGTCTCATATGCTAAGCTATACCACGTCAGCTATATATAGAAGCATCGTGATTGTGTATAGAGCTACGGAGTTAGGTGGAGGTGATCTCAGCTTCACTCACACACAGATCTCAATAGATTGAAATTTAGGCGAAGCTTCTGGAATCCTGCTCACCATCGATGAAAAGAAGGGCTCAAAGCCCGTGACATGGACTGCATTTGTGTTGAGCAGTTTTATGCTGTGACCTATGCAGTATCCATCATTTGCAAAATCTGGAGGAGAACTAGTTGGGCGCATACACTTGTTGAATACGCTTGATAGAAGATATTCCGTAAAGCGTGAACAGGGGGTGCGTTGACGTCCACAGACTGAAAAGTTGCTAAAAATGCATGGTCATGACTCCATGTTCTGAAGTATCTAAACGATAAAAATGTGTAGTCTTCTATGAGAAAAAGTATAGTCAAGGATTCAGGAATTTCTCCAACTGTTGACAATGAGCCAGTATGGGACAGTAAGGGAAGATTTTCATTAAAAATCTATCCCACGATAGAGCTACCTTTGGCTTTTGAAGATTGCTATTCCTGTACATCCACAGTTCTGACACACTACATTCAAAATTCCTTTGCTTTTTGAAGCTGAAAAATATCTTAACTCTTGGTGCATTGAGCAGTTTTCCATCCAGAGAATGATTTCAAAAATACCTCAGAATACGCCGAGTTATCAAGAATCCACACGGATCTCCAAACGTCCTCAGGCAGCGGCAACAGTATAATGCTTGAGACTGTGATGTGTTGATCACTGTGTCATGCCCCAGTTGAATTTCCTGCTGAACCTCTTCTTTCCACGTCTCATGTTCTCCAGGCTTTCCTCGAGGACGACTTCGTTGAACATTTGGACACTTGATTCGCTGAAGTGAGAAACAACAGATTTGGCTCATTGAATTAAACGGGAATGAAAACAAATACAGTATAAAAAATTCCACCATAAAACAACACATTCTACACAATCCAAATAACACTGATGTTCACTGTTCTTCAACCGACCCTAACCAGAGTCAATGTCTGACATGAGACATCCCTCGCAGAATGAATCCGTTTAAGGCTAAGTCAGAATAAAATGCACACCGCTTCGACGACGCTTGAAAAGTTGTTGTCAGTGAGAATAATATCGGAGGCTACTTTTTCGGCAACATCAGTTCCGGAGATCGTCATGCTGTCAATTACGAATATAAACTTACATGAATGTGCCTGTTTTGAGGGCACAAGATGAAATTCTCTGTGGAAGCAGGAGCAGTAAAATCAAAAACAATGTATTAAATTTCTTTCTAGTAGTTTGACAGTCTGCACATTTCATCACAGCATTTTGACTTCCAGTAACTAAAGATTACAAGTACAATTCCAATAGAGTCCAAATGTGGAATCAAAAAACCTCTCAATCGAGGGTAAGGTACCAAACACGATGAAACATTGTGAGAAAAAAAATTCTGGATCTTGACCTGAGAATGCATGACACCAGGGAACAAACAGTTGATTTAACGGTCCAAGTGGAACTTATCTACCGCAGTGTACCACAACCTGAAGGAGAGATACAGGATCAGATCCAAGGAAGAGCAGAAAAGCATTGCACCACCAAATGGAAGCAAATGAAAGCAAATATTTTAAACCTGGAAATCTAATTGTTATTTTTCTTTGTGTACCTACAGTTGAACAGCACCCCACTGGCGAAGGTTTCAGAACACAACGGTTGGGGCCTTTTATAGTCATCTCCAACAAAGGCAAAGGGTAGTATAACGTGGGTGCAAGACCGTAAATTTGAGGGGTCAATTGCTGGGAAATGGAGCCTATTGCGTTCCACCAAGAGCTTCCAATCCTCGTTTTGAAAAACAACTGGACCAAATCAACTTTGCAAGAGGAAAAGAATCACTGATCCAGGCCAACGACCATGTTTACGCCTGTCCAGCAACCAATGCCCCCTTAGTAACATAACACGGATCGATATTGGATCCCCAATACACGTGTCTGGTGAAACACAAACCATCAGAGAAATCTGTGGAACACCATCACTCATACTTGTTGCAAACTTTTGTTTTCTGGGGGAAGAAAAGAGACCGGGGTCAATTCACTTTTGGGGGGGGGGGGGGGAAACGGTTGCACCCTTACGAAACATCTAGCTGGAACTCGCCAGTTTACAACCTTGGAGCACCAACTGGATTGATTGGATCTTATCTTGCAATCTCTTATCACACTATCTGGAGGCAAATTGGAACTGAGGACTTGAGGAGGAAAAGATCGGCACTCAGACTCTTGACACAGTACGGGTTTCCTTATGTTCAATCGGAAATGCATGACCATGACTATGTACCTTTCTTTCCTGTTGAAACATATCCGACCAGACCGAATGACCATTCATACGCAGAGGGAAATAAACCTTTTAAATGAGGGGGTATCTCCAAAGAAATCCGCTGATACTTCTGATACAAATCAACAAAACAATTGTTACAAAAAAAGGGGGTCAACGTGGGATTCAAGCGCATCGCTCCACATACCATACGGAATTATTGAGTTTCTTTCAATTTTTCCCGGGAAAAATCTCCCAGCGTCAGTGACACTGCTTCTCGAGGCGTCCCCACTACTTCCGCCGGTCTTTGAGATGACTTCACGGATGACGGCCCTTTCAATTTGCCTAAAGCTGACTTGATGGACGACAGTGCCCAGGGTCCGGGCCACGCCACCATGCAATGGCGGGAGTGCTCTGGAAAGGAATAATCATCAGTCAAAAAATGGACATCCATAACCGCATGACTCATGGAAAGAAGTCCACGGATACTTCGATCAAACAAAAGCCCAAGATCACAACGGAACAGGCATTAGGAAAAATCTCAATTTGTTGTTTTCAAGATCAATAAGTTCCTTAAAAATAACCTTGCTATGGTGTATTTCTCAACTAAAGCCCAGAAATTGAAACCCAGATAAATTGTTCACCTTCAAGCTTGTTCAATTCCCAACCAAACATTTTCTGTTCTCAAAATAAATCAAGAAAGAAATTGTCCAACACAGACGTTGAGCGCAAATTCTTGATCGAATTTGCGCTCAACGTAAGCACTACCTGTGGTATGTATACACTCAAGTCGGAAAAGCTGGCTATTTTATCTACTCAAACTTCAGATGCACTTTCTTCTACACTGTAGTAAAATTTGACATGAAAATATTGGGGACCATCTTGGATTGGAAGGTGAAAACATCA
Source organism: Notodromas monacha (assembly GCA_905338405.1). Classification (NCBI taxonomy): domain Eukaryota; kingdom Metazoa; phylum Arthropoda; class Ostracoda; order Podocopida; family Cyprididae; genus Notodromas; species Notodromas monacha. Next base: position 12,456 of record CAJPEX010002474.1, read on the forward strand.
CTGCTTCAAATCAACAAAATCTCGAGAACAGTTCCCAAAAATTTGAACAAAACAGGTCTTCAAACCATTTAAATGTACAGGTCAGATGAAATTCGAGTACTGTACCATCAAAAATAGTGTAAAAAATTTGAAAAATTTTAGATCGCAAAATATTTTCGCAGGACTGAAGTTTCAGCATCCAATTGGAAATGTAGTGAAAATTAAGCAATCGAGAATGATGGACAGTATCTGAGTTGATTTAATCAACTTATCTTCCTTTGAAACAAATTCAGTGACATTTTCGTTCCTTTCCAGCGATTGAAAATCAAGAGGAGAGCATCGTTTTAAACAACTCATGGAATGAAATTTGAATTACCTAATTTTTCTACGTAGTAATGCCAAGCAAACGAGCAATCCTGTTGCGATCAGGAGCCGGGAAAAACGAAAATGGGGGGTAACTCACATTGCAGTCATCACGAATTCAGCGAGAGTATCCTCTTTCTCCAAAGCATAATAAGTTTGGGTTAACCGGGGCTTCGCAAGACAATAACCGCATTTACCCATCTTGATGCCTTTTCTGAAAACACGACAAAAAAAGACCGATTAAGAGAATTAGTGGTACAGTATAAATCAAATTATGGGCTTAATGAGCCAGATCAACAGTGAAAGAATCTTTAGAACCTATGCAGAGGTACTTGAAAAACCGTTTATGCGAACCCCAAAACTGACCCCACATGGTCTTCTTCATTGATTTCTCGGCCTCAAACACGCAGCTTCTTCGAATTTTTACTAGTGAAAACCTACTATGAAATTGAAAATGTATACATAGTGCAAGACACGACAGAGCACAAAGGGCAGGCATCTTACCAAATTGACCGCTTCACTATACGCTTCAATAAATTTATTTGAAAACTCAACGTTTTCAATTCGGGATGTGACAATATGGAAGCTCAATTTACATGCAATACAAATCCGACAAAGCTTCAAATCTATCGCCACGATTTCCATTGCACGGATACCTCTGAAAGAAGCGCATATTTCCGTCAAAACCGCAGAAGATAATTTTCATCCATTAATCCGCATTTTCCAGCTTTTGAATACAATATACTGTATTTTACATTCTCAGATACAATACTTTTAAGATAAAATTTAGAATAATTTAAATTTTCCTGATAGGTAATTTAGCATTTCTATTTTGTTTTAATACTTGATTAAGTATTGCTGAAAATAAAAGCAGCTTGATTTCACTGCTCCATCCCGCAAGAATAATATAATGTGTTAAACACAAACACATCATCTGAAAGAAATTCCCTTGCAGTAAAACAGAAATTCATATCAAAGACATATTTCTCATATTATGAGAAATCTTGCACGGGATCCTTGGGAAAGATATATTCCAGCTGTTGTGTAGAATATACGACGGCCTCCAGTTGAAACAAGGAAAGAAGTCCGTTTTCAATTAATGTTTCCGGTAGATGCAGATTATACCAGATACCTGAAGGTTCAACACTTGATTATGATGCCTTCACAATATGATCCGGATGCTTCTTCCCAATTTTCACTGGAAAAAATGAATATGCATGCAACCATCACACTGCCGAAGTAAATTTGATCCACCATGATAAAATATTCAACATACATTTCAGTGGCATGTAATCGGAAAACGTGTCTTGTAGACCCAACTCTTCTGCTCCATCAGCGTCATCTTCAGTTTCATCCATCACTGGACCAGCCATTGGAGGACTCAGCATGCCTGCCCTATTATTGATTCATGAATTGGAATGGACACTACATTATTACCATAGGATAATTTGGGAATGCCTGCTGGAATCCGTTCATCATGGGCATACCCTGCATCAATCCACCCATAATTTGCAGAGGCATCATTGGTGGTCGGGGAGGAAGTCCAACTCCCGTTCCTAGGAAATAAGATACCCTCTGTTCACAGCTACAATAATAAAAAAAATGGATCGCACTTATTATTTCATTTCTGGGATCACAATTTTGGCACTTGAGTCTTCCGAATTTTCCAAATTGTGCACGGGTTCGTGAAATACTTTACAGTGGATACGGATCATATGCACTTCAGACGCAATCCTTCTGTACAGAAGAGTATATTTTCTCGTGACTGTCAGATAGGTTGAATCCTCAACCCTGGTTCGAAAAGACAGTTACATTCACAGTAAAATACCGAGACACCGTGAAGCGTCATTATGGTAAAACTTCCACTCAACGCCGCTCCATTCAACGCTACCTCTTCCAGCGCCAGCCTCTCATTGAGTGACTTCAACTGCAATGGTTTAGTAGTGTAAAATGTACAGTATTGTATAGGGAGACTCCAAGGGACAATTAACAATGCACACAAAAAAACACCTTTTTAAATAGATAAAATATATTATCTAGGGAAACTCTCATTAACAAATAACAGTGTGAATATTAAAAACATTTTCAAAATAAATAAAAAATTTTGAATATCCAAATAATATTGCACAAATTATGTGAATAAAAATTTCAAGGAACTTGTATCTAGTCTGAATATCCAATAAGATTTCTTACTAAAAATGAAATGACACAGAGCATAAGAAAAAATTTTGAATATCACCTCTGTCAGTGTCTTAGCAGAAGGAAACACACCAATTTTCAAATCTCAAATTATGTGAGTAAAAGTGTGATGGGTGTTTGTTGAGCACCACCATGAACACAATGACAATTTTGAGGGTTGGTTTTTCCAGAAATAAATATACATTATGGATAATTTATTATTGATTTACATGATGGTGAACATGAAGTATTTAATACCAAGTATTTACAGTTATGGTTTTTAATATATTTTTCAAATAGGGAAGAATCATGAGGTCTGAATACTTCATCAAATTAAAAGTGCACAAAACCTTAAAAATATTCAGGAATGCATTTCAATGCATTCCTGGATTTATCTAGTATACATCAGGGATTGAATGTGTGCTGAAGCAAACATATTCTACTGTAATTTGGAGACACAATTCATCCCTGATATTGTGGAGATTTAAGAACTTCATCCTGGATTATAAGTTCTTCAATTAAGATGGAAAACCAATTAAGTAAAGTACTGTCATGCTTGAATTCCTTGTGCAAAAATATGAATACAATGTGAAAAACTCAAAAATCCTGTGAACTCTAGAATCTCAGCAAATAATTGGGTAATGACAAGAAGTGGGTGAGGTTTTAACTGAGATATAACTGTTTGATCAGTTATTATTGCAAGGAAAATATAGTAATTAAAAAATTAAAGAATGCTGCAGGTTCATGTATTCAATGTTATGTTATCCTCCTACACCATTCTTGGGCATGTAATTCCTATCTTGCAGCATGCACAGTTCATGAAGTCACTCATTCATGGCGTTGATGGACAGTGGCAGGGAGCAGCCCTTTAGGAGGGCAGCGTGGAAGTGAGTGGCGCTGAGTTTGAAAGTGTACCATAACGTCCTTCATAGAAACTGCCCCCTACCTTAAGCTCAAAGCGCACAGTCAGGCACGGCGGATGCCCGAAATATCCTCACTCCACGTCTACATGCGTCAAACAGGTGTCGCTACCCTCAGCACGATGTACAAACAAAAACAGCAGCAGAGACGAGCACCCTACAGATACATGTGTCAGCAGCAGCAGTTGATGAATGGGGTCTTCCTGCAGGGTATCCGGGCTATGTACCAAATACAACAATCAATACTTTTGAACTCCAAAAGCCGGGGACTACGAAATAAAATGCACTTGAAAAAACCAAATCAAGTGGAGTATTTCTTATTTAGGTATGCAGACGTTCCGTAATATTTTTTTGAAGCACTCATGATTGCTGGTGACAGCTAGATGATCAATTGCTATACAACATTTGCATTGCATGTCTGGGAGGTAGCTGACTGGTGGGGAGATGAATTGGTGATTTTGAAGGATACCTCTTCATGGTGGAGGAATTTAAATGTGCTGTCTTAACCGCGTAACGCCTCAGGAATGTGCGCCAGGCGCCATGGGCTAATACCCCTCAAATTGTGCAGGAAGTATAATAGCGTATTTTCGAAAGAGGGACCATATTTTGCCTCCAAGTCTCAGGTATATGAGCAATACTAAATACCCTTTCTTCAGAAGTATCCGAGTTGCCTGGTTCCTCGTCCTGTTGAATATTTGCCTCTGCAAATAAAAAAGGGGTCCATTTTTACTCCGTTCATTTTCTATTTGCCAAGTACATCCCTAACCATGCTCTGTTTTCTGGGACCTTGCATTCACTTATACAATATAATATTCTATAGTCCTCAACATTTTCTTATAGCATATCTGTACAACACTTCCTTCAGCCCCAGACTGTAATAATGTTTTCATGATCCACTTTCAATTCAATGCCATTTACTGTATCACAAGCACAACACAAAGGGCATATACAAGAGGTTCACCAATAATTCAAGCACAACACAAAAGACACAGCATACAGAAGGTACACCAATTCAACATTAAATGCATTAATTTTCCTTGTCATCTGTTGGAACCTGCTATGATGCCTCAACTTCCCTCAATTGGGAAGAAGACCTTCTGTATTATACATGGCATCTACTCTTCCTCAATGTAGATAACAGGTCCCATGAGTTCCCAAAGAGTTAAGATTGCAATGCAATCCTGAACAGGGGGCTTTTCCAAGTATTATCTAATGAAACGAGTAAGCAGTTATTCCAGAGGTCCTAGAAACCTACTCTGGAAGTTTGAAACTAGAATTTCACAAATTTTGCAGATCCTTCCATGGATGCTGTCACAGAGAGTGACAATGAAAATGTGAATGCTTCAAAGCACAACGTTTCCTTCAAACATCTGTACTTGAATGCCTTGTTCTGTCTGTCCCTATGTCCCTATGTGATGGTATAACTGTGCATTGGTTCTTTGGAAATATTGAATGTGGATCAACGTTCTGACTTCCCAATTCCAAAATTCTTAAAAATAGGAATGTTGATCAACATTCCAACTTCCCAATTCCCAGTTCATGAAAAGTTGGGAAATTGATCAATGTTATAACTTTCATTTTCTGCTTCTGGTCTCATGAAGTCTCATTCCAGTAAACATCAATACCTCAGTAGTAATTTTAGTTGTCTTAATTTTAACCTAACAGTACGAATAAGATAACAGAATTGGCAGCTATGAATGAACATTTGCATGTGACAAGACAACAACTGCTGAATGCAAGGGGTCAGTATTCATCAGCACAAAATTTTGCATTAAAAAGTTGCTGTAAATAAATAAAATCAAACTTCTCCAAGTCAAACTCAAACAGACCAGCAAATATTCAACTTAGAGTATTTTGTTGTGGGGGGGGGGGGAGGAGGGCAATATATTTTTCTAGGAACAAAATTCCAAAGTCAAATTGGTGATACAGTACTCATTACAATAACAAACTCCAGACTTTCACAGATTTTGGTGGCTAGCTTGGCACTGTCCTTCAAGACTACTGAGACCTTGAATTTTAGATTAATCAGGATACATTTATTTCATTAGATTCCTGCCAGTCAGCTAATGTTACCCATTTTTAGCTTCCTGTATTTTCAATTCTGTACTTCAACTGTATAGGCACATTTCATGTTCAAGGTTTAGGGAACTGATGAGCATCAGCAAATTCTTATATGAAAATTTTCATATGAAAATTGGGAAATGGGCGAAAAAATCTGAAGATTAAATTTAAAAAAATTTGAAGTGGGAACAAAAATTTATTATAACTTTAGAAGTCTGCAGGAGAGGAATTTGTTAAAAATAAGATTGATTTAATCTGTGTCTTCGGGATAACCCGGACTTGGAAATGTTGTAACACAATGTTACTGTGATTTTGAGCCATAAACAATTCCATGAAGGAGTTGACAGGGTGCTGAACTTGAAAACAAGAGCCTAATTAGTCACTCACTATCCTCAAGAAGCATCCTTGAATTAAAATTTGTGTTGCTCTTCTATTTTCTGCATCCTCAAAATAATATCACAAAGGCCTCTTAAAATTAGAGTTATAGATGATTGAGGGAAGCGCTTAAATCTCAGCAAAATTCTTGCTTAGGTAATTCAGACATAGTCCCAAAACAAACATTGGACATTTGCTTTTTTTTTACCTTGGAAAGGCCCAAGTATACATTGCGATTCCTCTTTGTGCACTCTAAATGCCAAATAATTTAGTTACATCCATGCTCATGCTGTATTTAAAAATAAATGGAATAAGAAAAAGGCAGGTCTGGTTACCTTCATTTTTATTATCCTCCCTAAACAAACATCAACAACTGGGGCAACAATGAACAATGAGCCCCAACAACTTCAGAACCATATGGTAACAAATGATGGTAACTGTTCCATAAGAATCCCGATCTGGTCTCGCGAGAAATGTAAGAGCACCATCCTGCAGGAATTCAAGTCAATCCCTTCAAAAAGTAAATAAATACAACAGCTTCCAGGAAATTCCAAATGGAATCCACGCTCGGGGATTTGATGATAAAAAACAATCTGCAAGAGCTCTTAGTTTTGCTGAACGAGCCAGCCGTTGACGACTCGCAGCGGCAGGCGGAGAATGTTCCCCAGGGACTGCAAACTCTGCGACACACTGGGCAGCTGCAACTGAGGCAAGTTGTTGGAGAAGGAAGACAGGCCTTGCAAGGCATTCGTTGGTCGATAAGGCGCCAAGTTGCCCAGAATAACCTACATTAAAAAATGAAAAGTTGATAAGTTTGTGATGAAAAAAAAACCATTCAACGCATAATACCTTAAATCACAAAACGTTCAAAATTTCAATATTTTTTTTAACCAGCAGTGAAAAATTCACGATAGCACAAATGTCATTCAGACGCTTGGAGATTGTAATCAATGAGTTTCAAGAACCTATTTCGAATATATAAACTGGGTTTTCCTTCCAAGTTAGGCTACGTTCCAAGAAGCTATCCTCGCGGTGTACAATTTAATTATAGATAATTTCAGTTAATTTCTTCAAATGATGAATCCCATAGACTTCCACATCATATTACTAAGGTAAAACCTCTCAAAGTTCATTTTCAACAGACCTTCAAAAAAATGTGACCTTTCACGGTAGGGAGGTTTTGAGTTAAGGAATCAAGCATTTTTGCTGTGAAAAACATTCCAAAATGTATAGAAAATTGTAAATGGTAATATTCTGAGCCTCAAATTACTTGTTGAAATGAGGTGACAGGATGCTGAAGTTTGAAGCAAGGGTTCATTTTCCCAATAAGTCTTCTACCTCCTTTCAAAACACAACAAGGTACGTTTTAGTGATTTCCTCTTTCCTGTGCCAAGAAAAAATAGCCAAAAAGCCTTGGAAAACTTGACTTACGGAGGTTTTAGAGGCAAAACCTTCTATGTAAAGTTCAAGAGGTTTTTAACGCATTGTTTCGATGGGAATTCAGACCAGGACTTTAAAACATTGAGGTAGAATTGGTTTGACTTATCAAGGTTTAATCCTACGTTTAACATCTGAAGAAAACAAAAACCCTCAAATATCAATTTTACAGTAAGAATTACTATAGGTCAACCACATACACAGAACACGAACACCGGAACGAAACCTTTCACTCGTGATAAAAGAATGCCGCCAAAAAGCGAGGCAATCTCGATTATTTCTACCTTTTTATATTCATGGGGAACACTCTTTTCTGATATGCATCGCAGTTTAAATGTATTTCAACGAAGGGATTCGCAAGAAAAGTGTTTGAACAACGGTTTCAGAAAATGCATGCCTCAGTATAGTTCTCAAATGCAGGGATCAAACCACAAAATCTATGGAGGAATTCAAAGGAATAAAAGGTTACATTATGTTCGGATGTTCCGTTACCTGGCTTTCGTAAGGATCATTCGCCGGTACATTCGTGATGATCTGCGCTCCGTTGATGTTCTGGACATGACCCACGCCTCCGTTATTCTCCAGGGGATTCAAGATATTGCCCAGCTCCAAATCCAGCTTTTCAGAATTCTGGACTCCAGATAGTTCAAGTTGGGTACTTCCAGCAGATTCACCCTCTGCATGAGGCCTGGAATAAAATTGTATCATCCGTGACAAAAAGAAACGAAAAAGGAAACCCGCGATAAACTCGAATTCAAGATCACTTATGCCTTCAGCCTTTATACGATCCAGTATACTGTATAGAATCTTGTTACAAAAAAATCTCTTTTCTCTGAATAATCGCTTACAACGATGTCGTTCTTTTGGTTCTTTCCCAATAGTCACAACGTCACATGATTTACTGTATAACGATTTTTTTGGAATGCGTAGCAATTTTCCAAGTCCAATCGGCTTGATTGTAAAGACATTTTACAGTATAAAGTCCTGAATTAATTCACAAAGAACCTTTTCAATTCTCATCAAAAATAATTGAACAATGCTCACAGTTACTGTAAAATATTAACTTTCAACACCCTCCGTTCCTTTAGGATTCAGACTTAGAAGGGAAATTCTTTGCATCCGTTCACGGTCGATTCCACTCAAACGAATTCGGAAAAAATAATTTCAACTACGAGCCGTTTGACAGAAGAAGGTCGCAAATATACTTCAAGTGTTCAACGGGGGGAAGAAATGTTGGCCCTGGTCGCTCCGACATTATGATATAAGGGAATTTATGTTCCGAATAAACTTCCGAGTTCGAACAACAAAAGGACCAGTTTCATCCAATCGAAAATGTACGTCTCCTCTACAACATCTTCAATTTTCCCCAGCGATCAATAATCATCAACCAACGAGTAACAAATTATGAACATAAGCTTGAACTGGTCGCAAGAAAAATGCGAAAGTTCGTCCGATATATGATGCATATATAGTCCTCCGTGTCAAATGCATTTTCGCTGGCTCGTTTTTCGATCTTTTGAGCAAAAAAGAAAGAATGTTGTACTCGAGTAAATAAGACATATTTCCTTCCTGGAACGAAAGAAGATTACTGTGTTCTGCGGTTGTGGGCCACAGACCATGTTTCGGGGCTTCTATGCCGATCGTTATTGGGCCAGGAATTCGAGAGAGAAAAAAAAAAGACAACTTGATGTCCTCCCTCTGTATACTGTATACGGAGTGCAACAAATGTTCTTAAAATATAAATTGAAACAGAATACATTGAGCTGAAAATCATTCATTGGTCATATAAAGATTCTTTGGCAGAAGAAAATGTTTACCACGCTTTTTTTTTAAATTTACCCTGACCCGTAGAATAAAGGTGAGAAATAAGTTTTCTACTCTAACAAAAAATCAGGTCAAGGAGGAAGTTTTAAGAAATTTGACTGTATCGTAATTTAGGTTCCCAACCGGGGTAATGAACTAATAGCTAAGGATTAAATACCGCCTTCACAGCACCCGCTAGCAGTCGGGATGATCATGTGGTGGCTGTGCGGAAGCTGTTGATGAAAATGGTGGAATTTTCTGGAAGAGCTGAAGGCAACTCTTGGAATCGATAAATGTATTTCAAAAGTACTGAAGAAAATGCTGGACGTCATACAAAAAATCTGCGATATGGGCACCTCATCTTTCGTGTGATGAGCGGAACGACGTTCACAAAATAATGTCGAACTGGGTTTAATTTCTTTCTCTTGCGCCAGAGAATGGTTTTCTTCTGTCTTGAGCTCAGTCACATTCCATTTCAATTTCTATCCCCAGAACTTTCGTTCGACCCCTCGCATATATATTGTATGTACCTCCATCCTGGCTTGACACATAACGATGAAGCAAAGAACCTCATTTGCCTCATTTCCGCTCTCCCGGTGGGATAATCAGGCAAAGTTATGACCCATGCATTTACGGGGTTCAGCTATACACAGGCGCCGAAATACTGCAGTGGATGACCATCAGTATAGCAGGCAGCAGTGGGTAACCACGGAGTTCCAGATGCTGTGCCCGTCCTTGGCACTGCGTCGAGTTGGTTCCTTGCGGCCCGCAACTTGTTTATCGTCGGCGTCTACCGTCTGCTGAATGTAAGGTGTGACCTAATATAAGCGCTTAAACAAGCTAGTCCCGTACTCATATATTAAAATAAGTCCCGTGGCGCGGAACGCTTCTCAGCTTTCCAGTTGCTAATGTGCGCCACGATCCGAAATAATTCGTCCAAAAAATACAAGAATATACTGCACGCTCATTTACCCGAAGGATGTCTCAAGTTCGGCGAACGGGGTTTTTTTCCCTGTGCACCTGATTCCCAGCTGGACCCAACGAAAGAATAGTCACATGAAGAAGTACACATGCCCGACGACCGTGGAAAATCGTGAAGGAATAATAAGGATAGACAAGTCAAGAACCTGTGTACAATATATTTATACTCAACTGGAATACCAAATTTTAACAATTATATTGATAAATTAAGTAAGAGAAGAAATAGAACTGACCAGAGAGGGAATATTCAAGCAGATATGAAAGGTCAATGCCAGAATTTTCGTCTGATGCGGACATATTTTTCTTCATTCGAAGTCAGTTTTCATTTTTAAAATTAATACTAAAATGAAAAAAACGGGCAGTTTACAAATTCATTCTTTCACCTTCGTAGGACTCTGATGATGAGTCTCAAGAATTCTCCATAGATATCCAGATCAAAGTTGTCGGAACAGCATTTGAACAAACAAGCTGAATGACTTGCAACAGCTGAGTCCATAACTTATCCAATACTTGGAAAATCATCGTCCAACGGTGCTGGCTGAATTTGAACGGAAAATCAGATACCAGCTTCAGGTAATATTGCTTTTATAAGACTGAATTGATCATCTTTTTTTGGATATTTGCTAGATAATCATGATGAGCCAGCAGACGAATATTTCTGCAGAGATTTTCTAAATTCAGGTCTCTTTCAAAAATAGGCTGAATTTGTTACCACTGTCCACCGAATTAAGCAATCTATTGAATAATTAGGACTATTCCCATTTTCCTGTTCATTAGAAAATATTGTGATGCCCTACTACTGCTCAATTTCGCTAAAACGAGAAACGAAGGTACGAAATGCATGAACATTTCGTCCAAATTCCCCAGAAGCGATTTCAAGATAATTCATCAGCAGCAATTGATGTATGGCAGGTGGATCCCTGAAGTACAGCAATCGCCGTACGTTACGGCGTATGGGCTACTTTTACCTCGTAAATTGATTTACCGCACACTGCTGAATCTCCGTGTTCTGACGCGGTGAACCCTAATACTGTTATGATGTTT
>CAJPEX010002474.1:23726-39094 GCA_905338405.1 Notodromas monacha
GGCATCTTATTTCCACTCTTTATTCAAAAGATGAGATTGTTTTTTAGTCCAGTTCCTCCTTCAAAATTCTTTAAACTGACATAGCATTAAATCCAAGGGTTGGCCCCATTACTTGATTATCGATTCCATTAAATACCGCCTTCACAGCACCCGCTAGCAGTCGGGATGATCATGTGGTGGCTGTGCGGAAGCTGTTGATGAAAATGGTGGAATTTTCTGGAAGAGCTGAAGGCAACTCTTGGAATCGATAAATGTATTTCAAAAGTACTGAAGAAAATGCTGGACGTCATACAAAAAATCTGCGATATGGGCACCTCATCTTTCGTGTGATGAGCGGAACGACGTTCACAAAATAAATGTCGAACTGGGTTTAATTTCTTTCTCTTGCGCCAGAGAATGGTTTTCTTCTGTCTTGAGCTCAGTCACATTCCATTTCAATTTCTATCCCCAGAACTTTCGTTCGACCCCTCGCATATATATTGTATGTACCTCCATCCTGGCTTGACACATAACGATGAAGCAAAGAACCTCATTTGCCTCATTTCCGCTCTCCCGGTGGGATAATCAGGCAAAGTTATGACCCATGCATTTACGGGGTTCAGCTATACACAGGCGCCGAAATACTGCAGTGGATGACCATCAGTATAGCAGGCAGCAGTGGGTAACCACGGAGTTCCAGATGCTGTGCCCGTCGAACCGTGACGCAGCTCAACCAAGGAACGCCGGGCGTTGAACAAATAGCAGCCGCAGATGGCAGACGACTTACATTCCACACTGGATTATATTCGCGAATTTGTTCGATCAGGGCATGAGTATATAAGAAATAAGTCCCGTGGCGCGGAACGCTTCTCAGCTTTCCAGTTGCTAATGTGCGCCACGATCCGAAATAAGTCGTCCAAAAAATACAAGAATATACTGCACGCTCATTTACCCGAAGGATGTCTCAAGTTCGGCGAACGGGGTTTTTTCCCTGTGCACCTGATTCCCAGCTGGACCCAACGAAAGGAGTCACATGAAAAAGTACACATGCCCGACGACCGTGGAAAATTGTGAAGGAATAATAAGGATAGACAACTCAAGAACCTGTGTACAATATATTTATACTCAACTGGAATACCAAATTTTGCCAATTATATTGATAAATTAAGTAAGAGAAGAAATAGAACTGACCAGCAGAGAGGGAATATTCAAGCAGATATGAAAGGTCAATGCCAGAATTTTCGTCTGATGCTGACATATTTTTCTTCATTCGAAGTCAGTTTTCATTTTTTAAATTAATATTAAATGTTTTTTGCCCGTCAAATGTTTAAGTAAGAAAGTGGAAGCATCCTGAGACTACTACTCAGAGTTCTTAAGAGGTATCTATAGGTCTAGTTTCAACAGCCTTGTCGTAAACTTGTTTGTTCGACTTACTCTTGCAACAGCTGAGTCCATAACTTATCCAATACTTGGAAAATCATCGTCCAACGGTGCTGGCTGAATTTGAACGGAAAATCAGATACCAGCTTCAGGTAATATTGCTTTTATAAGACTGAATTGATCATCTTTTTTTGGATATTTGCTAGATAATCATGATGAGCCAGCAGACGAATATTTCTGCAGAGATTTTCTAAATTCAGGTCTCTTTCAAAAATAGGCTGAATTTGTTACCACTGTCCACCGAATTAAGCAATCTATTGAATAATTAGGACTATTCCCATTTTCCTGTTCATTAGAAAATATTGTGATGCCCTACTACTGCTCAATATCGCTAAAACGAGAAACGAAGGTACGAAATGCATGAACATTTCGTCCAAATTGGGGTCTTCGCTAAAGTTCTATTAAGTAGTCGTCGTTAACTACATACCGTCCACCTAGGGACTTCATGTCGTTAGCGGCATGCAATGCCGCATACCCGATGAAAATGGAGCATTTAACTAAATGGCGGCACTGCTGAATCTCCGTGTTCTGACGCGGTGAACCCTAATACTGTTATGATGTTTTCTTTTTTAAAGATAGAAACCACTGTCCTTTCATAATTCATCCTAGAGAACACCGCAGAAATTGGAGACGCTGCAGTTTCTGAATTGGCTCGAGTAGACTTTTGGTTCGAAATCGGAACACCATTAAAAACGATTTGTGAGCCTAAAACAAAAAGGATAAAACGTGTACTGCATCAGTGATCAATTAATGGTATTCGAGATTCGGCAGATCTATTAAAAATGATGACGTGATTACAAACATGAACAGTTGGAGATTTCCTGCGCGTGAAATTCTGCTGATTTTGAAAAAACCGACCGCCGATCGATTCGCCAAATTCTGGGGCGACCGAGATTTGCGAATGGCGTCCATTATCGGTCATTATTTATTTTCTGCCCCCAATTTCTTTTTCGAGCTCGCAGCTTGTCTCCCACAACCCATTACTGTCAGCACATCAAGCGAATTAACATTTTGAGACTCTCAAGTACTTCATCAAAGGCTGCATTTTCGAAAACTTCGGACAGAAGGATGAATTGGGGCAATAGGTTCTCTTTTTAACATTTGAAATCGCAGAAATGAAAACCCCAGAAGCGATTTCAAGATAATTCATCAGCAGCAATTGATGTATGGCAGGTGGATCCCTGAAGTACAGCAATCGCCGTACGTTACGGCGTATGGGCTACTTTTACCTCGTAAATTGATTTACCGCACACTGCTGAATCTCCGTGTTCTGGCGCGGTGAACCCTAATACTGTTATGATGTTTGGTTTCTTTCTTAAAAGAAAGAAACCACCGTCCTTTCATAATTCATCCTAGAGTACACCGCAGAAAGTGGAGACGCTGCAGTTTATGAATTGGCTCGAGTAGATTTTTCTTTCGAAATCGGAACACCATTAAAAACGATTTGTGAGCCTAAAAAAAAAAGGATAAAACGCGTACTGCATCAGTGATCAATTAATGGTATTCGAGATTCGGCAGATCTATTAAAAAATGATGACGTGATTTCAAACATGAACACTTGGAGCTTTCCAGCGCGTGAAATTCTGCTGATTTTGAAAAAACCGACAGCCGATCGATTCGCCAAATTCTGGGGCGACCGAGATTGAGAATGGCGTCCATTATCGGTCATTATTTATTTTCTGCCCCCAATTTCTTTTTCGAGCTCGCAGCTTGTCTCCCACAACCCATTACTGTCAGCACGAGTTCGCTTAATTGTAAAACTCTGAGAGTTCATGAAGTAGTTTCCGACGTAAAAGCTTTTGAAGCCTGTCTTCCTACTTAACCCCGTTATCCAAGAGAAAAATTGTAAACTTTAGCGTCTTTACTTTTAGGTGCACATATTTTTAAGATCTGGAAAGCCTGCGGACAAAAGTTTCGAAAATAAGTATAAGTACTTTTTACGCAGACACGCATGCAATCGATTTCTGTACTCTGGGGGCAACAAGTTTAGTAGATGTTTTTATGTTTTTTTCGTACGTAAAACAAAAGGGAAAAAGAGCTTTCCGGATTTGTGTCAATCCTAGGCTGTATACAATATCCTGCTTCCTGGACGCAAAACATTTCTTTCCTCAGGCTGCGATAAGAAGCAACATACTACAGTACAAGTCGTTAAATTCAGGTTTCCGAATTGAAATGGGTTTCAAGAGTTCTACATTTTTTTCCTGCTTGAAAGCTTAGCACGAAGCTTGTATTCTGAGCTTTTTTATATTTTGTGCATTATGAATGCGGTTACGTCGAAATTTGCAAAAATTTCCATCCCGAAAATCGTTTTTTCTCGATGCGATTCTTCGGCGCTTTTTTTTTCATTGGAATTAACTTTCGCAGTCCCACTGTAAGTCTTGAAAATTATTTTCTGAAGAATGCGTGACTTTCTACCTCGTTCTTCACCTAAAATTCAGGAAAAATTTTTCTCGCCCATTTCTTTACGCAAATTAGTTCGACAAGTTTGAATTGTATGCATGGTTTTCCTTCTCTGACGCAGAGTTGGAAAATCCATGCCCACGTCGAGGACGTTGTGAGTTTTTTTAGACCTGAAGATGACAAACTTACGATCCCACGATGGTGATGGCTTTGTTGACAGAGTCCGGCGCCAAATGCGCCCTCCGATTGCTGTTGCTGACCGAAGACGAATCGGAGGGCTGTGGATAAGCAGCATTTCCCTGCTGCTGCTGTTGCTGCTGATTCCTTCCACGCAACAATTCCAGAGCATTGATGATGCCGTCTATGAGCTGGTTTCGATTGAAGAACCAACGCTGCTGTGCCGCCACCGACGAAGACGAGGCGCCTCCGATGCTTCGAAACGGATCCTGCTGCTGCTGATGGCGGTCCAAGAGAAGGTGTTGCCTCACCGGGGCCGGAGGGTACGCGAGGTAGAGTTGTTTGCTGTGCCGCTGGGACATGGGTTGTTCTTCCGCTTCCGGCTCGCCCACGCCACTCGCTTCCGGCCCACCTACGGCTTCTTCCACGAATGCCGCCTCTTCGGACTCGGCCGGCTTCTGAAACTCCTATAAATATATCCGAATTTGATGAGAAAATTCTTTCCCTCTTTTATAATGTCCTTCCAGCCTATCCCCCCTCCGAATTATTTACAGTATGGAGCTGGGTTGATGATTGCAATCCAATTTTTAATTGTACAATCACAATCATTATTTGTTTGAAAACTTTTAGCACAATCAAAATCAAAATCACTGCTACACATTGAAATTATTATAAAATCGCGATCACTACGAAATTCTAATTTTTCTGCACAACCACAATTGGAAGTGTTATCGCAATCTTACAAATTCATCTTCAAGAATTTAAACTCAATTTTACTCATAGTTTTACAATGCTATTGCAGCACTTTTAACATGAAAATCGGATGGAATTTTTGTAGTTTAAACCTATAAAAAATTGTGAAAAATGCATCCCCAGAGTAGAAGAGAAAAAATTGTAAATTTCCAATATGCCACCAAATGTTTTTTAACAAGTGAATACCTCTAGGAAACACATCTAATGAAAAGTTAACTGTCCCTTCATTATTCACCAAGATTATGATTCTGCAATAATCACACAAATTCCTTCAAGTGAAGTCAACCCTCATTAGGATTGGAATCCAAGGACTCAAGGCTGGGAAAGAAGACCACTTCCATCACCCTTTCTTCCCCAGCCTTGGATCTGAGGCCTTGGATCATGATCTTCGGATTCCAGACCTAATGGGGGATTAAACCTACTTGAAACTTTCTATTCATCCTTGCTGTGTATGGGATTCTCATGGGAAAAGTAGAAACCCAAGTATAAAAGGGCTAATATTTTCTTGCTATAGATCATTCCACTGAACAGCTCTCTGGGGCTGGGACATGCTCTAGGTTTCAGGGCTGTGTTTCATACCACAGCCTGGACCCTGGAAGCTATCCAACCCAGCTGAGCTGTAGCCCTCTCATGTATGTTTTTTATTTGTGAACCATATTATAATTCTAATTAGTGTATTGGCTCATATAACTGATTGGTGTTTAAGTGTATTGTTGATCATCTGTCATTCTAATTTAGCTATATTATTTCCCAAAACCTGTTTCCAGGAATATCTAAAATATAATTCTTGTTATTATTAATGAATTAATTCAATGTATTATTAACGAGGGAAAATACCCTCTTGTAGAAATTCAGAACTTTGACAAGATCGAATCTTTCAGAACTGAATGAGGTAATGAAATGAATTAGCAGAATTTCAGTGCAAACTTAGATTAAATTTGCAATGCATGTCATTTTATTCCATAGCTTAAAATTTGAGGTACGAGATCAGTCCAAGTTGCACGCAACCTCGGATATTTATTGAGCTGGTGTGTTTGTCAAAATAATGCTTAATTATAGAGTCCATGATTTTCTCAGGTTCCCGTGTTTTTTCTAATTTTTTTAATGCATTCTTGAATTTGTTGCAAGATGATAAATGAAAAATTTCCCACTAAAGCCGGAGTTCTCCAACCATGTTGAAGTGTTCTAAAAATTTGGTGAGCCAAATTAATTCAAAATTTTGTTGCCTTACCGTTTATATTTTCTACATCTCCGACAATAGGCAAAAAGACAACTTTTAATATCATCCCCCCGTCATCACACGTTCTGTTCAGGAATGTCTGCGATTGTGAAGGATTTTGTATGGAGTAAAGTACAGTATTCTTCCAAGAAAACAAGGCCGTCTTGTGCAAATTTTGGAAAGATTAACTGAAGATTCCCTATAATTGCCCTTTTGTCTTGAAGACTCACACACACACATTCATCACTTATAACAAATATAATGCATATTAATTCCATGGCGAAAGAATTACGGAATTTGATTTTTCACTTCATGCAATAAGACGGAAAAAAATTGAAAATAAATTTCATACTTTTGAATTTAGCCGCATTCATGTGACCCCTTCAAGCCCTTTATTATCAAGGTTAATCCGCAGGAGAAGCTTTTGAATGAATACTGACTTCTTCGAATATTAACTGCATAAATTAGAGGGTTGTCCCAGTTGGACGCGACCTCAGATTTTTCTAGAGTCGTTGCGATTAAAAAAAGAAAGCATGACATAGCATAGCCCACGATTAAATATTCCAAGATTTCATTTTATATATTTTAATAAAGAATTTTTTCAATTGACCTCATAATGATCAGTGAAAACTGCAGTTACAGCCCGAGTTCTGGCCCCACCCATGGGGCCAGGTCACGGGGAAATGAAACCAAAAGTTTTTGTTTTACCTATTGTCGGAAATGTAGAAAATATACTTGGTTGAGACAACAAAGCTTGGAATATTTTAGCTGGCCCGCCAACTTTCAAGCACACTGTGACATGGGTGGAGAACTCCGGCTTTGATAGGAAATTTTTATCTTATCATCTTGCAACAAATTCAAAAATGCATAGAAAAAATTAGAAAAAACACGGGAATCTCAGAAGATCATGAACTATAATTAAGCATTGATTTGACAAACACACCTGCTCTAAAAAGATCCCAGGTTGCGTGCAACTCGGACAGCTCTCGTACCTCAAATTTTAAGCTTTGGAATACGGTACCGGTGATATGAAATGCATTGGAAATGTAATCTAAGTTTGCATTGAAATTCAGCTAATTCATTTGATTATCCCATCCAGTTCGTCAACACAAATATCCTGGGAAAAAGACCCTCCTTCCCGAAAAAATAGGTTCTCTACTGGAACCCAAAAGCTCTCCGACAGAATAATAACGTGAAACCATTTTTTGATAGCTCACTCAAAGTTGTCATCAGTACATTTTAATTACCTAATTAGTGTATTCTGCGAACACTGCGTGTGTCTCATAGACGGAAGTAAGAATGCACACCACTAGCCGGACCGGTATTCTTTAGATGGAAGCCGGAGTCGGCATTGAGTTTTCGGACTCGTGGTGCGAAATCCAATTAAGAACAGTGACTCGTGAAATACAAGAGCAAATTACAAGACCATCTCAGAAGCTCGACAAATTAATTTTATGGGTTCGGGAAAAAGACGACAATTGGGGCGGTGATTTACAAAAGCAGGAGTATGAATGATAATTTTCAGAATTGTCAGCCATCAGACGAACGCTTTGGAAGAAGGAAAATCAGGTTTCCAAATGCGAAGTTCACGGAAGATCGGTTTTTTCCCAGCAGCAGCGTATTCCTCGTTCCTTTTTTTTAAATGCTTTCGGGAAGGTTTGTTATATTTCCCACAGAGCCCGCGTCACGATTCCGAGATGAAAAATGGAAAGAAAAAGTTGCGGCGAGGCAGCTATGGATAAGAGGCAGAGGGAAACTTTTCACTTGACCTACTAAAGTCATACAATGGAAGCGTCACTTGAAATACCGACTAATTGGACTGAATCGCATCCACTCACCATCGGATACGCCGACGAGACTCCGACAATCACCCCGAGCACACACAGCGTCAATTTCAACCTCATGTCTGCTGCCTGTTGGCCTTGTATACGGTACATACACAGACTAGGGAATCCGCATTCGACTGATTAAGGTTGCCTGCTGGAAAAGTAAGACCATCAAAGGACGTGGGGGGCTAGAGATTAATCACTGGGTCCCGAGGCGCCGCTTCGAGACTCTCGCGGCGCCGACGAGAGAAAGACAGACATAATAAGAGAAGAACCATACGTAAAACAAAAAGGCCGAGACTCGCAGGAAATTATCAATCGGTTCCGGAAATCACAACCATTAAGAGACTTGAGTAGACTCAAGAGACACCATGAACAAAACAACACACGACCGGGAAAATTTCGCGCTTCACGCACAACAAGGGGCGGATGTTATTTCTTTTTAATATTTTTTCTTGTGCTGCCCGGAACTTCCTTTCCTTGGAGATGCGGAGGATAAAATATTGTTCATCTGGTTCAAACTTGCTTCGATTCCCTTTCCTTCGCATCTCGTCTGCAATAAGGCGGTGGTAAGCGATTTCATCTTTTCACTCATTGACCGCAGCGCATCTGTTCCCACCGCAATTAAATTTTTTCGGACCCACTTCGGGAATCCAGGCTGCACATGGCTTCTCCCCCTCCCCCGTTGATGCAATTTGACATTCAATAGTCGATGCGAAATGTTGCCCCAGCCGTCGGTTGAATCTTACCCACGTCGGACACACACAATCATGTGAGAATCTTGGATGTTAGCCTGCACATTGACCAGCTTGAGCTTGCTGACAATACAATTATACACCTAACACTTCTTCCGTTTAATATAATTACAGGGTGATCATTGCTTGGGCAATAATCAAGTTCTAAATCACGGGTAATTGAAGTTTCATGCGGAAAAAATTGTGGGATTTTTCGATTGACAAATGTTACATTACTGCGAGCCTGTCTCGGTGAGGGAATACAGTTGGACTCACTCTACATTTACAACATGCTTGTTTACAATGACTTTCTCTGTTGAATAAGAAAATTTTCATGGGTCCCGAACTGTTCATTCTTTATGTTTCAAAAGTTGTGTACAGTTTGAATATTTATCTCTGCTACCTGAATCTCACTGCAATGGTCTAAACTTACCTATTTCTACAGCATCAAGTAAAGGGACTCACATAGAATGATCATGAGTCCTGCAGGCTGCCAAGTTTTCTTCATGAAGTATTGCGATCTTATTATTGCTGAACTAAACCCCACGCATAAAATTCCGTGCAAGGTGCTTTTTTCTACTTTCAGGTAAGTTTAGGAAGAAATTTTGAAGTTGACCTCATATTCTGAATCTTTTAAACATTTCAAAGACGCCATGGGATATGTTGGTATACAAGATACAGTTGGGCCCCAAGATGGAGATGTTATGGATGATTGAACCTTGTTCCTCTGTTGGAATGCACACATTCCATGTCACATTTTCCTTCAGACCTCAATGGGGATATATTCAACTGGTTCTCCTGAACATCAAAATTTGTGAAAATGTCCCAAAATAATAATTTTACTCAAATTCAAGCTACAGAAAATAACTGCGTAGAAAAAACACACAGAATATAATCTTTAGACATGAAAAGAACAAGCAAAAGTCTTGTTCTTCTGTGCACAGATGATTGAAAAAAAAAACTCCGAAAAAAAGAAGCCCACACTTTGCTTTTCTTGGAATCATGAGGAATATAAAGTTTAAAAATGCATTTGCAATATTTCTCATTTTAAAACGGTTAATTTGTTCAACACATAATTATTTTTTCATTTCACTTAAATCATTGTAAAATGTCCATATTTCGAGACATGGTCCTGATTCTGGTGCGATAATTTTTGTGTGCTTCAAGTTTCCCTAAGTCGAATCGTTCGTACGTCAGGGCCCCACTGTAGTATATTAAAATATTTTTTAAAGCTTTTCCGAAGAAAAATTTCACGATATTCGTCCGGATACGTATACTAACGTGCATTTTATGAGCGTGTCATGGTGTTTTCACTGAGCGAAATGAGCCCCCACGGCCCTAGGTTTCTGGGAAGCCCCATATTTCCCGGCGAGAAAGTAAAAAAATAAAAAAAGGTTAAACCCACAACCACGTCGAGGCGTTTTTCTCAATTTATCTCCGGGAAATAGGAAAAGCTGCTTTGATTCATTGTTCCTAATGCTGCAGTTACTATTTTCAAGCAGTGAAAAGTACAGGAAAACGAATTGCTGAGCACTATAACCGAGTGACCCCATTCCTGAACTGCACCAGCAATGCTTTGAGCGCCCAAGGGAGAAGGCTTTTTTCTCTCCTCTCCATAGCTAGACACATGCAGCAGGAAATTTACATCGCACCTGCTCCACAAATCGTCCGATTCATCATACTTGAGGCAAAAACTAATTCTGAGCGTTTTCCTTCCGTACCCTGGCGAAAGGATTTCGAGGTGTCTATGCGAACTCCTCATACATATACACTTGCGGGATTCAGACTTGAAGCTTTTTTTACACCAGTACCCCTAGAGAAATCTCAGCAAAAATTTCCTTTGTTCTACAATTTCCAAGAGTTTTCCAGAGATGCTGAGACGATTAACGATTTAAGCTCTGGAATGTGGTTCGCAGCGGAGGTTGTTACCTTATTCTTGGGAGAGGGGGAAAGACATGAAACCGGATCTTGCTGATGTTGCAATACATACAACAAAGGGTTCAGCCCCTCTGAATTTATGGCACCATTTCTGTTCACCCACGCATTATTTCTTTGTGGTATTGCGTTTTGGAAACCAAAGAGTCCAATGTCGAACAGTCCGTACCTGAGTAATGACTAGAATTCTTATCTTTTTGTAAGAGTAAATGAAGGAAGACCTCCTGTGTACAGCACATAAAGTGTGAAATGCAATCCCCACTTGGAAATTCAACACACGAGACAGGATTTCCTGTATTCATGTTTAAAAAATTTATAATCGTCAAAAATGTATTGGCCTCAGAACATGAATGAAAATTTTCCCATTGCTGTTTCAAAGTGTAGTTAAAATGTCATGTTCTGGACCCCAAGGAGAATACATCTAAACATGGTTATAACAAATACCACCAGGAGAAATTTTTCAGTAAAACAAAGTTTTTTTTCAAGTCCTGGCAGATATCCTATAGTGTACATGTTACAAAAATCTGGCTACAACAAAGTGTCTACTTCCAGGACAACAAACTATTCCATGGAGCATGAGGTGATTTTCCTAATGAAAAATCTCTAATGAAGGGCATCTGGCACAGTCTCAAATTTCCCATACAAAATGTAACCAACTTGTGCTTGAGTCATGAATGGAAGGTGATATCAAGAACAAAAACATGTCAAATCTTGCCTGAAAATCCTCTCTTTCAAAATTGTTCCTTAGTTAGGAAAGATTGGAGGGTTAGATGAGATTAGCCAAGCAGAACTCATGGTAAAAGCGGTTTTGGTAAAGGGGCTTACAAAATAACCCCACTGAGGCTAAAAAACTTAACTTTATAGGAATATGATATCTTACAATTCTTGCAGTAATTGCTTAGAGAAACTTTGAGTCCACAAAAAGTGCCAGAGTTTACCTGTTATTCAGAGTGAATATTTTTGATCAACACTTTTTTTTGAATATCAAAGGTTTTTAAATAATAAAAATATCAAAAATGGCGAAAAAGGAAGATGTTAAATATATGCACATTCAATTCTAAGAAAATCATCCCATTAGTCAATAATCTTGAAAATCTTGTCATACAATTTTTTTAAACAAACTTTTCTGAAGTCCCCACGAGTTAAAAAAAAACATTTTACTATAATAAAATCAAAGTGAACTGCATTCTAAAAGTTTGCTGGGTATATATAGGCTTATGCTTATGCATGTGCGCCAGCCTGGGCCACGCTCAGTTTTTGAAAGTCCCAAGCTCGCAAAAAAAAAGCACGGCTGCGGTAAACAAAAAAACCATATAATTTTTTTCAGTTTTATGTTCGTTACATGGTGGCATTCGTGGAAAACAGAATTCAATAATTCTATGAACAAATTTTTCGGATAAGTGACATTCCTCAAGTTAGGAGCGGTAAACAAAAAAACCATATAATTTTTTTCAGTTTTATGTTCGTTACATGGTGGCATTCGTGGAAAACAGAATTCAATAATTCTATGAACAAATTTTTCGGATAAGTGACATTCCTCAAGTTAGGACCGGAGAATATTTCTTCATGCCCCAGCTAGGAAGGAATTGGACGGTTCCATGGGATTACTTGGCTTCAAATGTACTGTAGTTTAATTCCAATTGAAAGATTATCTTTTCTTTGACTGGCAACAAAAATCTTAACTTTCAGTTAATTTTCAATGCAACTCACATTTCAATTTTGAATTTTGCTAATCTTTCATGGAACCGGATACTGTATTTCAATCGCAGTGTTTTCCCCAGCGAAATTCTGATCATCAGAAGAAGTTTCTTTGGTACCCCATTACAGCATCAAATAAAACATCAATATATGCCTGAACACTGAAGTGAGAAGCATCAAAAATTGAAAGATGTCACTGTGGTCTCAACATTTTTCAGGGTTGTATTTTTTCAACACAACCTTCAATTATGTTAATGAATGAAATATCCTCCTTAACGAATAATTTTCAGTTTTAAAAATCAGTGCTTTTCAATTCAGCGAATTCATTTGACACAAAAGACGAATTTCAACAAAATTGATAAGTATAGCCGGTCGAAGAATACATTAAATTGCTTTCAGGAAAGTAAACCCTGTACCACTTCGAACGTTACGAAAGGTGCATCTAAAAAACTGCCGAATGCAGTTCTATGGATTCCAGTGCGTAACTCTATACCAGAGCAAGTTAAATCTATCCATTTCTGAGTAAATAATGAGAAAAATTTTTTTTTCTTACCCACAAAATTAAAGACCAGTATGATGCAGTTTTACTCACGGAATTATCTCTGAATTGCTTCCTGGTCTTCAACTTAAAATGGCTGGGACTTTAGTCCCAATCTTTCATTGTAAGAACTTGAGTTCCTTTCAGAAAAAATAATCACAAATAACAACGGACTGATACAGAAAATTCAACATCACTTCAAAAATGCTTGATACATTGCCTGCTGCATCATAATGCTTACCCTCAAGCAAGCGATACTGTAATTCCTTCAGTTAGCTGTTCGTGACGATGATATTGGATTCAATATCCCTCCCAATACACACAGCAAAACAACAAGCACCATATAAACTCGTAGAAGCGTGGATAAGAATCGTGTATATATCACTGAACCAGTGGTAAAACACAGGCACTACAGAAGATCCGGGAATGCCGCCACTGGAGTGCGTGACTGCCTCGGCCGCCTCCAACCTGTGGAATGAAAGCGAAAACTTCATTGCGGACACGCAATAACGTGCCGCCGCTAGACTGAAAGTTTTTCTCCCCCACGCTCTTGCTGTGCACACTGCCGCCAAGAACCGGAAGAAGAATCTTGTCTCTTCCACTCGGCTGTTTCCGGTTCACAAACGAGGTAAGTAATTCCCGGAATAGTGCGAACGAACCGAACAAAACCCTGCTTGCCTGTCGTAAAAAAAACCTTGGCATTGTGCAATGCTTGGAGCCCTGGTCTGCCTTGCAAGAGGCTGTGGGATGTTGATGATGCAACTTTTCACATGAATTACCTAAGGTTCACCAAAATACAATATTCTTCAATGAATAGGATCAAATTTTAATAATATTAAAACAACTGCTTTTAGAGTAATTTTAGGGTGCATATAACTTTTTCTCAAATCAAAAGCCAATAGTTTGAACGTTGGAACAATCTCATTGTAACAAATTTACCAATTCTAGTACAACGAACTTTTTTGAGAAATGTTTGACAGATTCTCCACATTGAATTTCCAGCATAAGGCAGGCACAGTCTGAAAATTTCAATCGCAAATGTATCCTTGTATACAGTATAGAAATGTATGGAAGCTGTAAAATCAATGAAAAATATGAATCCAAGCGGTTCTACACATCATTCTCTAAGAATCATGACACAACTGATGGAAAGCATGATTGAAGCCATTTTTCCGAGAGATCATATACATTTTCAAGGAATGATACAAATTAGAAAATGCCGGAACAGGAAGATCGAATTCATCATTGGCGAGTCTGATTTGAAATTTTCCATTCATCAACTTTGATTTTTTAACGAATTATTAAGCAAAAAAAATCTTGTTTGAGGTCCTCAAAAGTCTGTTGTACAGTAGTAAGATTTTACTGCATCAAATGTTTATTTTGTACAGTATTGAAAAAAATTGAACAATTATTCATCATATGCCACGCTAATTGATTGAAAGTCATATTTCTTTTAGAAAATTGTTCAATGTACCTATGCTACCTCTTGCACATAGCTCAATATAAATTAAGATATTCAGAATACGTGAAATTGAGATATTTCGTGAACATTTCTTTGGCACCCAAAGATTTATTACTGTATTCCGAATCCTTCACACGAATTAATGACAAAACACGAGCAAGGTCTTTTCTGAAATTTATGACGATTTATTGAAACTTGCGACATTTAAGAATTATTTGTTTGTCAGTTAAAATTGAAGTAAAAATGTATATATTCCGCATTCTCACTAGAACAGCAGTCACAAACTCATTGGCACATGTTTCCCAGGTTTCTACAGTATATAGAGATAAACATTCGTGTGATCCCAGTTGACTTGACTCAGACTCCTAGATCTCCTGAAAATGTTCGAAGCGCACTTCTACGACATTTACGGAGAATTCTTTTCGAACTGGCAGGTTTGAACCATCTGACGACTCCTCAGAATTTCGACCTTCATAGTGGGAATGATAACTGTGAGCATGTGTCACGAACCGGATCAAAGTATTGTACTAAACAGTACAGTACTGTGTAATACCATAAGTCTAAATTCTGTCTATACTAACCAAGATAAGCGCTAATGAACGAAGTTTTCCACCAGCTCCTGTACTTCGAGACCAGTTGTTGAACTGACGGCGAGAGAAAGAGACTATAAGTGCAAAGTGCATCTATTAATATGTGGCTTAGACTGCACACGAATACCATAATTGCACAAGTAATACTGTAGTTCCAATCGGTAATACTGTACATAGGCTGAGATCTCCTGCAGTTCCAACCATATTGGAGCATGTCGAAAAGTGTAAATTTGGGCGGCAATAATTCATTGAAAAATGCCGCAGAAAAGATGTCACTGTTCTTTGAGAATACTCGAGTCGCAGCGCAAATTATATCAATTAAGAACGTTAAAAACTTTGAGATAGAATGTTTGGTTGCTAAGTCGAGCTTTGTAAAAAAAAGGCGTCGGATTTAACACATAATTTCCAATGTAATATACACGCACACGCGACAAATCTAATTGTGACTATTTCCTTGTTGTTCTTGAGTTTCAATTTACTTTATTTTCCGGATTTAGGAAATACCAAACCTCCGTATGCACACCAATATTTAACTTGTCCTTTGACGTTGGACTCCGAAGTTCAAATTAACAAGTCCAGATTCCAAAATATGTACAAGTATATTTTGATCCGCACAT
>CAJPEX010002475.1:0-39089 GCA_905338405.1 Notodromas monacha
GTGATTACCTTTGGTGGTTTTGACGATGTGAGCCATGCGTGATTTCTTCTCATCGCCTATTCTTCAAACATGTTTCCACAAGAAAGAAATTAAAGCATGCTAGAGAAAGGGATGCTGGTATGCGGTAAACCAAACGCGAATTACATTCACGCGAGTTTTTCTTGTGCAAGACTGCACCCGCAAAGGAAAAGACGGCTGCTGCGGCGAAGTGAAACTAGGTAAGCTCAAGTTGAACTTATAAAAAGGAACATTTTAGAAAGTTCTTTTCAGTAGCTCAATGAAAAAAATTGTTCAACAATTTTTGAAGAAGTCAGTTTGAAGCACGAAATACTTTTTTCCGCAAAAATCGGCTCAAAAATGCACTGACGCACTGTGTGAACTATTCCCTGTATGGCGTCCGTGAATGAATTTGATGCATTCGATTCTCAAGGGGAAATATTGCTTAGAACGATGTCATCTTATCAATTAAAATCATATCTGAAATTCAGTTGAACAAATGGATCTAATATATTTTTTGTGTCATCGCGAAAAATTCAAACGTGACGGACGATCACTTGAGAGTGATTTTCATAACTTTTATTGAGGGAAATAATGGTATTCACATTGAAAGTCTCCCGAATAACAAAGCTGGTAATCAATAATCTTTTATTTACGATTACTACAAAGTTGAATACTGATAGAAGTCATACTAGGTCGTCGATTATACCCTGATGATGGGCTGGGAAGCCGTACAGAATTTAACCCTGCCTGTGAACAATATTATTCATCTGATCACCGACAGTAAAATCGAACTACAGTATACTACGAAACAGATGACGTCATCTTCTTTATTGAATCTCAATCAAGCACACTTTCAAACTAAATGCATGTTATAGCTGCAGGTGAGATTAGACTGGTGATAGGAAGCTTGAGTCGAACATTACTTCTTTCTTCATTTTATTTCGATTTTGCTCGGTAAAGTACGTGTCCTCCAGTTTTGAGTCCGTCCTTTACTCGCAGCCACAAGTTTATTATTATTACTTCTTTACATAGGAATGAGCGCATGAAATTGCATCTTATAATGAAAGGTGTCTTGCATTCGAGTATAAAAAAGGTTGTTTTTGTTACTCGGAAAGTAGATAATAAACCGGCGTTTGTACTTCGCGTGTTTGCGAACCGAGAAAAGGCCAATTCTTCGGCTAAAGCCTTCTTCGGTTTTGTTCCTCACGGTAGGAGCTCGTTCGTTTTTTCCCCGCAATGCTTCGCCTTGCGAAACCAAAGTTCGCAGGGCATGAAATCAGAAGCAGCAAAAACAAAGACTGCTGGAAGAAGGACGAGACGTCAGAAAAAAAAAAAGAGGAAACAACGAGGGAAGAACAATAATAAAACACTTGAGGCACACACAAAAAAAAGTACACGCAGTGATTTGCGGGATTCCGTGTCGCAACTTCGGCAGAGTTATGCGGCGATTTCCGACCAACGACGATGACGTTGACGGGGACACAACCGTTTCGTTCCGGGTTTGCTCTTCATAGGTATTCCACGGATTTCTTGCCCCCCTTTTGCTGCAACTCGGCATTTGGACGGAAATTCCGGAGCGATTTCGGCGCTTTTTATCTATTTTTATTTTATCCCGGTATTCGGTGTTGTCCGTCGTTCTTATTGTTCCGCGCGGCGATTTTTTCGTTGGGCAACGGGGAGCATGCGGCGATGAATCGACTGGATACGACCCATCAATCTTGTACAGTCCCGTTTCTCAATTGATTCATTTGCCAACGCAAGTCTTGTTTATAGTCAAGCCTCTCCTATCTCGGGTAGTTAACGAAGGCCTTACGCAGTAAACAACGCGATTCCTTAAACACACTTTAGCCATTCTTAAAGAGTAGCTAAACAGTAGTTGGTTCATTCGTTGTGGTGCCGTACTTATGTTACGCTCATCGTATGAGGAAATTTTGGGAAGGGGTTTCGGTCGGACCAGCTCGAAACTATTGTCCTATGAAACGTGCCCCCCTTCGACTTGATGTCAGAAAACAAAAGCTTTGATATTTTTTCGATGATCTGCATCGTTTATATGGACTCTACGGCGATGGAAGTTGTATTTTCAAAACCTCTTGGCTTCATGTAAAAAAAAAAAATCAGTTGATGCGGATGAAAACAGAAAAAAGAAAGCGGAAACTCTCAGTATCAGCATACTCCGAAGTTTACTCATGAATCCAAGCGATATTTGTTCGTCATTTCTCATGAGAATGTTCAGCATGGGGAATTTAGTCGTCCATAAAAAGTACTTTACAGTACATCCAGCCAAATTCTGCAGATCATGCAAGTGCTTGAAAAACTCGAGCACTTGATTCGATTACAATTTATCGGGATGAAAGCGAAACATAGGTACTTGTAACATATAAATACGCAAATAGCTCGTAAACTTTAAAACTTATAAGGCTTCGAATAAATTATGTTATCGGTCGATGTTTTACCTAGGTGCCGTTATTGGTTTACTAAGCACTCTTTATTTATGCATGACATCTTTCGGATCGGAATAGTCAACACAAAAGGTATTGCATCCTTTTTCCAGCATGAATTATATTACTGTATTTTCTTTGAAAGGTACGTGAATGTATAAAAAGTACACCTCGATCTGAAATTCAGCCCTTGCAGGTTCACGCTGGTTTGAGACTACAGTGAAATTTGCATAATCCGGCTTTAAAAAAATCGATCCAGACTGAAATGTTATGCTGAGAAAACGAAGTGGCCCATGCAACTCCGATTGTTCCTCTTTTTGTTGTCAGATTTTCAGAAATAAAACGACAAGAGCAACGAACTAATTATCGTCTGCTTTCAAAGAAAAACTCAGGACACTGCGTAACAATTCGTGAGATATGTCGAGATTTTCCGAACTTTTGATATTACTGTATCTGGAATATTCCACTTTCTTCGTTTGAAATCTCAAATTTGGTTCCGGCTGACGCCGTTTCATTTCATGAATGCATGCTCAACATCGGAGTGTTTCTCGAGTTTTTTAAGTGGCCTTCAGACTCGAAAATACAGTACTTCTAAAATATTTGATCAACTAGTCTATTTTCCTTAATCATATCAGATTACTGAGGATCTTTGGTAACTTTTCCAGCTCATGGTTTGAACTGTTTCCTCAAAATATCAGATTATTTGATACATCCTTGATGGTGGATGACAAGATATTGAGGGAACCCGAGTAATTTCCGTTCATTATTAGTCAAAAGGGCTTTGCTAACCTAGATATTACGATGGCTGTACAAGGTGGCAACTGCTGTCATCCTGATTCCGTGTCGCAAGGACCGGGGTTATGGGGCACTTTCTCGACAGCGATTACGACGGCATGTCTCAAGGCATTCGTCATCACGCGGTATATGAGGGGTCAGGTCGATTCGTGTCGAAATTCATGATTCTCCGAAGGTTCCCGCGTGCTGTCAAGGAATTCAATTACGTGATTAATGACACGTTTAATACCCATTACGACCCTGAATGGCAAAGAACGCCATGGATATATTTAGAAAAAAAAGAAGAAAGAAATGAAAGAGGTCTAATAATGACGAAGGTCTGGTTCTTCAAGAGCCGAAGCGGTTGAATGACTTCATTGTCTTCTGACGCCGATTTCTCTCTCTTTTTTTTTTTNCTTGCAGGTTCACGCTGGTTTGAGACTACAGTGAAATTTGCATAATCCGGCTTTAAAAAAATCGATCCAGACTGAAATGTTATGCTGAGAAAACGAAGTGGCCCATGCAACTCCGATTGTTCCTCTTTTTGTTGTCAGATTTTCAGAAATAAAACGACAAGAGCAACGAACTAATTATCGTCTGCTTTCAAAGAAAAACTCAGGACACTGCGTAACAATTCGTGAGATATGTCGAGATTTTCCGAACTTTTGATATTACTGTATCTGGAATATTCCACTTTCTTCGTTTGAAATCTCAAATTTGGTTCCGGCTGACGCCGTTTCATTTCATGAATGCATGCTCAACATCGGAGTGTTTCTCGAGTTTTTTAAGTGGCCTTCAGACTCGAAAATACAGTACTTCTAAAATATTTGATCAACTAGTCTATTTTCCTTAATCATATCAGATTACTGAGGATCTTTGATAACTTTTCCAGCTCATGGTTTGAGCTGTTTCCTCAAAATATCAGATTATTTAATGCATCCTTGATGGCGGATGACAAGATATTGAGGGAACCCGAGTAATTTCCGTTCATTATTAGTCAAAAGGGCTTTGCTAACCTAGATATTACGATGGCTGTACAAGGTGGCAAGTGCTGTCATCCTGATTCCGTGTCGCAAGGACCGGGATTATGGGGCACTTTCTCGACAGCGATTACGACGGCATGTCTCAAGGCATTCGTCATCACGCGGTATATGAGGGTTCAGGTCGATTCGTGTCGAAATTCATGATTCTCCGAAGGTTCCCGCGTGCTGTCAAGGAATTCAATTACGTGATTAATGACACGTTTAATACCCATTACGACCCTGAATGGCAAAGAACGCCATGGATNTCAGGTCGATTCGTGTCGAAATTCATGATTCTCCGAAGGTTCCCGCGTGCTGTCAAGGAATTCAATTACGTGATTAATGACACGTTTAATACCCATTACGACCCTGAATGGCAAAGAACGCCATGGATATATTTAGAAAAAAAAGAAGAAAGAAATGAAAGAGGTCTAATAATGACGAAGGTCTGGTTCTTCAAGAGCCGAAGCGGTTGAATGACTTCATTGTCTTCTGACGCCGATTTCTCTCTCTCTTTTTTTTTCTCCTAGTTTTTTCATCTCTGCGCTTCCGTCGGAAGAACTATCCGAGTCAAGGCGAAAGAGTCATTGTTCTCTGATGAATGCGATCGGGCATAACTCGGAATGTTCTTGTGAAATGCTCTCACTTTTCTTTTCTTTTTTTTTGACATAGGATATTCATTTCGGAATGGGTGGAGAAAGGTCGGCATTATTCTCCTCTGCGCGGGGGATTCGATTCTTCTGGCCGTTGGTGTTTTCGTTTTTCGTCGCCTCGAAAGCCTTCACTTTTCTTTCTCTCGCCAGCAAAGAAATGACCATAATTTTCTCAAGTCAATGGTATATTTTCGTTCTTTAAACAGGGCTGGAACCGGTAACCTTGGAGTTGAAGGGGAAACGCAAATTCTAATTTGAGGAGATTATTCGCAATTAGAATGGGCGTTATTCCTCGAACGGAATGGCTCGAGAAAACCGCAAATTTACGGGATATTTCGTGAATACGCATCAAGATGCATGAAGGGGAAACGCAAATTCTAATTTGAGGAGATTATTCGCAATTAGAATGGGCGTTATTCCTCGAACGGAATGGCTCGAGAAAACCGCAAATTTACGGGATATTTCGTGAATACGCATCAAGATGCGCCTTCTTCGTCTGTATTATCTTTAGTTTTGAGGCATCTATTGCTTGAAGAGAAGAGTTGAATGCTACTTCCAGTTGAATGCGACTTCTCATCCAACGCCTCCAGCTGTGTCAGCTAATATACAGCATCCGAACGATTTATTGAACGGATGAGGAATACTTGTGATTGTCGCCGAAAATCTCATGGTATACTGCTTGAGAAAATTTCGATACTGACATCAATATTCCGAATATTCAATAACCATTTTATTGCAAACAACATTTTTGGAAAAAAATAAATACTGTAGTATTTCTTCGATCTGAAATAGCAATAAAATAATTATTTTCTCTCGAATTGGAATTGAGTATTACGGTTTTTCAATTCTGATTTTTACTTGCGAAGAGGATCATGAATCATTTTGGTTGGCAAGAAACTTCGCCTTTTTCCTGAAGATTCGAAAATCAACAATTGTATAAACTTATTTTTAGTTTAGGTTCTAGCCACCAGCAGTTTCAAATTTCTTTGTCCACAAAATACTGATGCATCGATCTTGGACGAAAAGAAGCGCGTTTAATATTTCGAAGCTCGGGGTCGACGTGAAAATGCCGGGTGTTTTTTTTAAAATTTTATTTCGAGCCAAATGAATGTGTTACAAGCATTAATTTTTCTATGCATGGATATTCGACAGGTCATTGTATGCAGACGAGCTGCGAAAAGAAAGCCAGCCAAGCGATCCCCATCTGATCTAACGTCGATTGTTCACGCGGGTGCGTCCGACACGAGCACGGCGTCCACGTCGGCGTCGAGACGCAGCACGGGCGCCTGGGGCGCCGGCGCAACAGCGGGCGACCTGGGCGGCGCCTCGTGTTTACCTGCTGACCTGCGATGGACGACTGTCGTGGTTTTCACCATCTGCCAATTTCTACTCGACTTCGGGCCTCATTTGGTAAGTCTTTTTTCTTTTCAAATTGTGGATCAACCCTCGGCAGCGTCGAGATTTTGCACGCGCACCTGGAACTTCGATTTTTCCAGGCGAATGAGCAGAGAGAAAATTTGCAAGCCAAACTTTCGACTTGCTCGGGATGAGTGACGCAAATTTATTTAAACGAGTTGAGCACCACACAATTAATGAACTGTCGAGAAATATTTTTCCCAGTTTATGAGAATTATGTCGAGTGACATGCTAAGTAAACCTGTATTCTTTCATGTTTTTCCGAAAATGATCGTAAAAATCGAAAAGAAGATACAATAACCAGCTTCGGATTTATGCGCATCAAATCAAAGCACGGATGCTGAAATTTTTTGCTGAAATTCCTATTTCAAATAATAATAAAAAAACACAAAACTGTCTGCGGGTTTTATCGAGTAGCCTTGAAAGAGGCACCTTCGAAAAATACTTGAATGTGCGCTTCTGTGAGTTTTAGAAATATTTGAAATCTGACGATGATCGGTTGCGAACAATTTTTTGGAGCTTGGCCACAAAACTGCTTGCTTCAAGTTTGACGATTTTTTTTTAAATTTTAGGTACAACCAGTACTCATATTGCCATTAACAAAATATTTGTACACTCAGCTGTTTCCTGCGGNAAAGAAAGCCAGCCAAGCGATCCCCATCTGATCTAACGTCGATTGTTCACGCGGGTGCGTCCGACACGAGCACGGCGTCCACGTCGGCGTCGAGACGCAGCACGGGCGCCTGGGGCGCCGGCGCAACGGCGGGCGACCTGGGCGGCGCCTCGTGCTTACCTGCTGACCTGCGATGGACGACTGTCGTGGTTTTCACCATCTGCCAATTTCTACTCGACTTCGGGCCTCATTTGGTAAGTCTTTTTTTTCTTTTTAAATTGTGGATCAACCCTCGGCAGCGTCGAGATTTTGCACGCGCACCTGGAACTTCGATTTTTCCAGGCGAATGAGCAGAGAGAAAATTTGCAAGCTAAACTGTCGACTTGCTCGGGATGAGTGACGCAAATTTATTTAAACGAGTTGAGCACCACACAATTAATCAACTGTCGAGAAATATTTTTCCCAGTTTTTGAGAATTATGTCGGGTGACATGCAAAGTAAACCTGCATTATTTCATGTTCTTTCGAAAATGATCGTAAAAATCGAAAATGAGATAATCAGCTTCGGATTTATACGCATCAAATAAAAGCACGGATGCCGCAATTTGATAAAACTGAAATTCCTATTTCAAATAATAATCAAAAAACACAAAACTGTCTGCGGGTTTTAACCTTGAAAGAGGCACCTTCGAAAAATACTTGAATGTGCGCTTCTGTGAGTTTTAGAAATATTTGAAATCTGACGATGACCGGTTGCGAACAATTTTTTGGAGCTTGGCCACAAAACTGCTTGCTTCAAGTTTGACGATTTTTTTTTTCATTTTTAGGTACAACCAGTACTCGTATTGCCATTAACAAAATATTTGTACACTCAGCTGACGGTTGCGAACAATTTTTTGGAGCTTGGCCACAAAACTGCTTGCTTCAAGTTTGACGATTTTTTTTTCATTTTTAGGTACAACCAGTACTCGTATTGCCATTAACAAAATATTTGTACACTCAGCTGTTTCCTGCGGGAAAATATTTTAAAGGCGCTTTTTAGATTCAATTATTTATGGCGTGATAAATTTTCCAGTAAAATTGCCGGATTTATATGAAACAAGCACGCGGCCTTCGCATGAACCAGAAGCGAAGCCGAGGAGACATTGATCATGTTTAATTATGTAAACTTTTGTGAATCAATTGCAGTACTGTATTACTTTATTTTACGATGAGCCTGGATTCAGCCCCTGCCGTCTTGAATGTGGAAATTATATTGAATATTCTTCGGAAGTCGTGACAAACAGGGAACTTTTCGGTCACGTTCCGCTGGCTCGGAAGACGTCGAACACTTTGGAGCATTTGACCGGGGCTTGTACTCTTCACTTGTATCCGGGAAAGTTTTTCCTCCGGAAGAAAAAGTTTTCCTTCCGCTCGGGCGTGTATCTGACTTCGGTACATTTCCTGCACACTAATTTACAATGCCGACTTCCGTGTTCATAACTTGTCTCCATCAGCCATTTGAAGTGCCACGGACTCGCCTCTCTCATCCTTCGTTCTGTCACGAAATAATCGGGCTGTTGAAAGCAAAACACATCCGAGTTACAGTACAGTATTTTTGCAAAGAGAAGATAAATTTTATCAACTGAAGGTCGAGAAGGGTATCAGTGTTCATTTTCATGTGCTTTTGGGGGGGTGGGGATCTGAGATACATATTTTGAGAAATTCGTGCATGTTTCACAAATGATCCGGGTAATTTTTGTCTGAATGGCTCGGAGAAGTCTCCCGAAAATTGGACTCATGGGTGGGCTTGTAAATTTCAACTTTCATATTTCCATGCTTTTTATATTTTTAATGACATTTATTGGTTCGCCGAGAGATTTGTTGAATGGATCATGAAGGCCAAAACCTGGTGCAATTTCAACTAATTTTCGGTCATTTCCGGATTGTGTGGAAGAATTCGTGATCTCAAGGCTCTGTGATTGGCACAGAATAGAGAAACTGGTGATTTGATCCCACTCTTGATTTAATAAACGTTATTATTGAAGCTTGATTGATCTTTCTTGTCCTTCTCTTGAGCTTGGCAAGACACGTATCTTTGCGTGAATTGGTGTGGCTTTGGCTGGGGCTCTAAATTTTTGCCTCAGCCCGGCATGAGGAAGTTAAATTCTCGTGTCATGTTTGACGACCTCCAAAACAAAATTGTTGTGGCATGATAATTTCAAAGGCCGCAGCGTCAGTAAAATTCCGTAAATATTTCTCAGCTCAGTGATTTAATGTGTCGCGTGTGGTCTCAGGAATTCTTTGATCAGCATGCGGTGAACTGCTGGTCATAAGGCACTTCAAACGACATCCCGAGATTTCCGAAAGCAGCCAGACCTGCTCTCCGCGATATCGGGGTGATTCGCGCACAGGAATAATTGAGCAAAGGAGGACCGAGTCTCTGGCGTTTATATTCCCCTGGCCCGTGATTCTGCGGAGCAGGTCAAAGGCTCTCTGCCTGGTTTCCTGCAGTATATTGTCTCGTATTTCGTGCTCGCGGTAAATCCTGATTCCGTGAGCACGTACTGCTAAGGCTGCTCGAAGGTCAGGAACGTCTGGTGCCCTTGAGGATTTTTTTGTTGATCAGTTTTCATACTACTAACTCGAACTCTAGATAGTCTAGATCAGTGCTCCCCAACCTTTTTTTTCTACTCGCCTACTGACAAATTTCAATAAAATATTTTGCGGACCGGCAAGTTGTCATAAAATTTTCTGCTGACCAGCAAAGTTCCATACAGTTTTTGAAGAC
The DNA here is from genome assembly GCA_905338405.1 of Notodromas monacha. Taxonomy (NCBI): domain Eukaryota; kingdom Metazoa; phylum Arthropoda; class Ostracoda; order Podocopida; family Cyprididae; genus Notodromas; species Notodromas monacha. The sequence goes on from CAJPEX010002475.1 coordinate 9,686, forward strand.
CAGGAAAACTTATTAAATACCTGCCATGAAGTCTTCAAAACAAAAATTGTATTGTGAACATTAAGTAAAGAACCTAAAAGGAGCTATATATTGAAATGTCTTCGAATAAGTATAAAGCTGAGCTTCAAGAAAGGCTTCTCAGATTTAAAACTGAAAATAATATATTTCTGATAGGTGAAGACATGTCTGAAGCGTGAAGTGTAGTGAAAATAAGCGCTAACTTTCATTTTTTCTCTCAGATAATTTCAACTGCGATTTTTTTAAAACCTTCAAATAATTAAGGATAAAAGGCTGCAATCCTACCTTTTATAAATGCATAATGCTAAAGAAATTTTCCCGCGGACCAGCAAAAAAATTCTGCGGACCGGTGCAGTTCCGCAGAAGGTTTTTTTGCCGGTCCACCATAAATTTGCAGCATAATAAATTGTAAAAATTAGTAATGAAGTATGTTATCGTCAGTTAAAATGTGAGAAAGTCAATGGCAGTTGAAATCATCTGAGGAAAAATAAAAGTTGGATTTTCTCTAAATTACACTTCACACAAATTGTCCTCTGCTGATATATATTATTTTACATTTTAATTCTGAGAAACATCTCTTATTCATGCCCACCTGTCTAATTTTTAAAATAACTTTCAGCTACAGCTGCTTTATTTATTGGTGCGATGGCGCTAAACTTAATTCTTGAAAAAAGTAGAAAATGTTAAAAATACCTGCATGAACTCTTTAAAGCAAAAAAAATTTTGAGTCTGCCCAAATTGGTTGATACTTTGCCGGTCCGCAAAGAATGTTATGCAAATTTGCAGGTCCGCGGGCCCAAAAAGGTTGGCGGAAAACGGTCTGGATAGGGTATCAGCGTATCACCCGCTCGATTGATTGATTTATCATTTGAATTACAGTATTATTGGTGTTTGTGGGGATTAAGTTTTTCGTCCAGGGTTTGCGCCTCAATTAGTCGGAGAAATACGATAATTATATTGAAATAATTTGCACAATCAAGCATCTATATTTTTTGCATTGCGCACAAAGAATGATTACGCATGATATAAAATATTTTGAATAGTTTTCAACTATCAAATTTAGGATCCAAGGTCATCCAAACCGCTGTGTGATCTTCTCTAGTACGGTATTTGATGCAAGCATTGCCTCTTTTGCTGATAAATTGATTCAAAGGGGTGGAACTGACTTAAGCAAGTTTTTGATTTTTAATAGGCCTTTCACTCGGCATAACTGAACGTTGAACACAAAAAAAAAGAAGATCGAAGTAAAAACTTCGTCTATTGCTGCACGGCTGTGAGATAGGACCTATTCACCGAAAAAGGTTGCTTCCATTGAAGGCATTCCATGAAAGTTCGATTGCCTGCGGATTCGGAAATTAGGAAAGTTTGGCAGGCGAACCTAGTTTCCGTTATGATGAATTCAGAACTTTCTGTTTCCCTACATTTTATCGAGGGCGAATAAACATCTTAAAGAATTGATCACGAATCGATCGAATAAATCTTCTTTACGTCTCTCATAAATGAATTAAAGTTATCCAAGTGGAGGATCACGAAACGAAGAAAACGTTTTAGCGAGTGAGCCTTTGAATCAGCGCAATGACGAAGAGCTTGCAAAAAAATATATATATTTGCTAACTGCGAAGAATAATGAGTGCATTTTCGCAACAGGAGCTTATTGATCAATCCATACCATTTAAATTCTGCCCTACGTTTTGTCCATGTTGATCATTTCTTTTTATTAATCTCTGAATGTCTGCCAACAATCCGTTCGTCTTTATGAGTGTTTTTCCCTTGCTGCCCTTTCTGTACTTCCACATCGACATGAACGCATTCTGATGCTCGTCCCAGAGCCAGGGTCTCCCTGGTGCCCGAGATAAACCTGAGAAAAGAGAAGTTGGATTATGAGCTGGGAGAACATAATACGCTTCGTTATAATGAGGTCATATGCAGCTGAGAAAGTCATGATAGTGTCTCTCGAGATTGATCCCTGCATTCTGAGCAGTTTTGCCGGGAGCGTAAATCGACATCCTCTGCATATAAGAGTATTTATGCTGGCGTATATTGTAGTAGTTTAACTCTCTGTTCTCGGGGACTCTGACGAGATACCATTATATTCGCGAATACTGTGGTGTTTTTGTGAAGGCTTTACGAAGTGAACAGCACCCTAGATGGATTTATTGATCCATCAATGAAGTAGTTTTTCCAGGGAGGAAATCCAATTGATTTGTTTTTTATTTTATTTTTATTCTCTTTCGGGGCATTAGAAATAACTTGAGTAGCCAATGCCATATTATATAGACGCTGGTGTAAACTCTGATTTCTTTGTGTTCATTGTGTTCTTGGTTAAAAATAAACTAAATTAAAAATTATTTAAGCATGATTAAGCGTAAAGATTTTGAGTCTGGCTCTTGGCTGAATTCCTTTTCCAACTTGTTACCGTCTTGCATTCATGAAAATGTAAAAATTCTAACAGTTGTCTCAAATATAAATATATCGTCGCATAGGAATTGTATTCAAATTTGATGGATCGTAATAAATAGTCAGATTTTTAAACAAAGATATCTCACGGAAACTTAACGCTACATCGTAAAAAATGAATGGTTATTTAAAGTTTATTTCTTTCCATAACTTTCTATCACTTTAAAATTTTTTTGTCGTAGCCGCATTTTTAACTCCATAAACTTTCATCGTCCCTTTCAAAATTAAGTGTGCAGAAAGTTGCCGGAAAATGTCGAACAGTTGCATTTAGAATTAGCCGAGGTTGAATTCCAAAGACTCAATGTCCTATTGCCAGTTTATTATTTTTTCTCACTGATGTACCAAGGCGAAAAAGATGTTACATTTCTCAAATTTACAATTTTTTTTTAATGCGTGGCTCATTGTCTTCCACAATCCTCAGTTATTTGTGTCATGTCAACAGACTGAAAGCTGCTGTTGAAAAGGGTGAAGCACGCATTGAACCCCGTCATCCGATGTGCTCGTGAATTGCAGTAATCCTCAATTCGCCTGAAAAAAATACCGTTACTCAAATCGGCATTCAGCAAAGTTAAAGCCTGTATGCTCGTATATTTAGTCGAAAGCTAAAGAAAAAAAACAAGAATTTCGACAGCCAGTACAATAAAACCGCGACAAAGCAGCAGGTAAACCTTCAGCACGCCAGATTTTCGTGTCGGACGCGAACTCGGCGGTGTTCGGCAAATCCTGGCCTAGTAAACAAAAAATAAGGAAATAAGTACGTGGCTCAACTCAGGTCCACTGAGCATCAATGAAACGAAGCTTTGAAGAAAGTCAAAAGAAAAATTCGGTGTGGTGATAGAAGTCGCTGTGGCTGAGGAGAGCCGACTGACCCGGCACTTGATCGCGGCCTCCTTCATTATACGTGGCCGCGTTGGTTGTTCTCCTTTTTCGCCCCTCTTCTCCGAGACTGTATATTTAAAAGGGGCTTCTCGAAAGGTCTTGCAAGTGATGCGCGAATCGTCACTGCAGCAGGCATATTCAAAAGCTTTTACGTATATTTTAGAATCCCTCATAGATCTATTTGAAAGATTGCTTATTGCGCGTCATATCAATAATGGTGTGGGAAATGAGACACGGTGAGCAGAAAACATTTTGACTGTTTTATCAATCTAGAGAGAGATGAAGTTTTCTAAAATTGGTTTAAAAAACTGCCAATGCTCGCAATTTTGAGTGAGGAATTTTTGAATCAAATTGGCAGTCTTCTCACATGTTTACTCATTCTCTTTTAAAGTTTCCGAGTATTAAACTCGTTCAATCATATCCTTGAATAATCGCCAAATCAGTAATCCCTGTCCAATTGCTGATTTAGTTGCAGAAAATCGCTGCTTCAGCACTTCTTATTGAAACTAGCTGGCAATATTCGCACGAGGTAAAATTTTATTTTCGTAATATATTTCAAATTTTCTTCCCTTTTTAAGAATGAGAGACCACAAGGGTTTTACGAAATTTTTATTTATTTCCCTCGTCTTTCACGAAATTGGTTTCAAAAGAGTTCATGCTTTCAGTTTTTGGTTTTCCATGTTTGTTCATCTTGAAAGGAAATTTGCTTGATCTTCGCCTGAATGTCGTTCATTTTGCTTCCGCTATTGATCTTGTGATCATTTTATTCATGATGAATTTATATCGTTCGTATATGTTAATATGAACTGGATTAAAGCAGAATGATTCCCAGTCGTCTTACTCACGAGTAGTCATGACAGGATCTCTGTTCTATGTTTGTGATGCATTCTGCCCAAATTCCAAAAAGTGTCTAGTGTGAACATGCAGTATATTCCCATTTAAATCATGATTTTGTAGTGGACAATGACAAGCATGCGGAATTTTCAACAGTGATGTTTTTCAAGCTTTTTAAGCTACTATACCTGTGGGGGGAAAATTTTTGGATGATGAATTCGTAGATTCCGTCATCAGTGCAATGTGTTCAAAAACATTTTGAAGATCGTAAAAAAGTTTATCCAGATGCTGCTGCAATTCTTTCGGTTTTTATGAGGTCAATGAAGTCAACATTTCGTTTATGTGCATCTCGCGAGAATTTTGAGGAATCCCTCTTACGTTTGTGGTCGATACCCTGCCTGCTACGACCGAGTGACTCGGCGTCGGGCCGCATCAAATCTGCTTTAGCTACTCTTCGCTTTCCAGGACGATCCCATAACAAGTTCTAGTCCACAGTAATTCTATTAATAAATACTCTAATTTATCAATTTGAGTTCAATCGCGTCGTAATGTATGAGTTACCCTTTTATTTTGCTTCAGAAAAATCGATCCGATCCCCATTGATACAAGAAGCCGAGAGAGTAATAATTGAATTCTTTCGATTTTTTCAAATTTTCAGTAAGCATAAATCAGGATATACAGTGCCCATAACATTATAGACAACGTGAAACGGATTTCGGTTCGTTCGAGCCAGTTAAAAAATACGAAACAAATAAGTATCTCATTTCTTCTCTGAAAAGTTGTAGATACGCAGTATTACTGCAAAACTGTTATAAAAATGGATTCGTGAAATAGCATGCGAATTGAACGCCATTCAGGCATATTATTATTTTTCCTTCTCTTGGGCCGAAATAAAATGCAAACCTATAAGCGTGGAAATAACGCATTCTTCTCAGAATTTCGGCAATTACTGTATCTTCAAGTAATAACTAGCATAGGTCGTATGCAGGCACCTTTTACAGTTCGTACACAGGATTTTAACCAGCCAACTGACAAGAGTTGATCTGCTGAAGGACCGTATTGTAAATTGTGTGTGTCGAAGACGTGGGATTTCGTGCAAAAATGAGCGATTTTTTCCAACCCTGGTGAAGGACTGAGATAAGTAGATCACGGGGCTTTCTTTTATGTCAAGTGCACGTGTCCCGGAAATCGTGAAAGAGGTATATGAAGTACCATATCCATCATTATAGTTGAAGCCACTGCTGGTGCTGGTGGCACACTTACATTGCCAGATTTGGGTGGAAAAAGGGTCCAAAACGTGTCTGCACAATTTCTGTCTCGTCGGTATTTCAAGAAAATTTGAGAACCCTACTAAACAAAAATATTGGAAGCATTCTGGAAATATTGGGAAATTGGGATCAAAATTAGACGAAGTCTTGGTCATGGAGATGTCTGAACCCCTTTCGTCATATACATAAATACTGGATACATTTTTAGAAGTGCTGCACCATTTTGATATAATTTATACGAAGTCTTGGTCATGGGGTTGTCTGAACCCCTATCATCATATACAAAATTACTGGATACATTTTTAAAAGTGCTGGACAATTTTGATATAATTTATACGAAGTCTTGGTCATGGGGTTGTCTGAACCCCTCTCATCATATACGAAAATACTGGATACATTTTAGAAGTGTTGGAAATTTTTGATGGAAATATGAGACGAAGTCTTGGTTATGAGGGTGCCTGAACCCCTGTCATCATATATAAAAATACTGGATACATTTTTAGAAGTTTTTGAAATGTTTTGATGGAAATATGAGACGAAGTCTTGGTCGTGGGGGGTTCCTGAACCCCTTGTCATCATACAGGATACGTATTAGTTTCAACTGGAACAATCCCGATTGCGGGTTTGAAAACTCCGCGAGACTTTTTCTATCCAATGACATGCATGACAGCAACGCTCTGTGCTGTATGTTTGGGAAAAATCTAGTCATACAAAATGGCTAATCTGGATCCTGTGTGTGCGGACGAAAGAGACACGGAAATGCCGCGAGGGCATCCCGAGGGGCAATGTGTTCCCGTGAGGTCGCCACGGATGTGGCCTGGGATAGGGAAACCCGACGCGTTACGCAGTTGAGAATTTGCGCTTCCTCTCCTGCTTCTCTTTGATCTTTTGCCGACTTTCATGCAAATCAGGAGCACGGGACATGTGAGGCGCGAGATGAGGCTCGAGCAGTGTCTACATGTGATTGCTGAAGTGGAAGAGCAGTATAGGATGCCAGCAGCAGTAAGAGCAGATCTTGGCCCCGGAACGAGGCCAAGGAACCCGAGTCGGGTTCGCAAAAAAGTTTCCTCCGACATTCAACCACAAAAACAATAAAAAAAATATGCCTGTCTTTCGTCGCTTGTCAAATATTTCACTGCCATTCAGTGAAATCTGTGTACGAATAAATCCTTCAAAATGCACGAGCTTCAAAAATGCCTAATGAATACCTGAATTTTTTGTTGTTGTGTCGGAGTGTAATTTCTAAGCAGAACATAAAACATTGCGGGAAGCAGAAAAGTGAAGAACACAGGATTCAGAAATATTTCTGAGAATTTTCCCCCAAAAGTTTTCTTTCAATTAGTATAATGCAAGATGCTTTAGGGAAAACAAGAGGACGATTCTGCAAGCAGAAGAATGAAATTTTCTGTCCCACTTCCACCTTATACTGAAATTCTAAATTCTTGCGTAAGTTCGGCTTTTATTTCAAAATTTGGGAGACTTATCAATCCTTTTGTGGATACGTTTTGAAAGCCTGCTTTAAAAGTTGAAAACTTTTTGTAAAGCCATCGTGAGCATCAAATCACCTAAGGGCAATGTCTTGATTTTGCTTATTGAGAAGACACCTTTTCTTGGATTGCTTTTTTTCTTCTCCGGTTCAAGATTAAAAAAAATCCGTTGCACAATACATGGGTATAATTCAAAAGTGTTATTTTCACAAACTCCAAATTCGAGCATCGTCTCTGTCCCACTTTTCTCGAGAAATGGAACGAATGGCTTTGTTTTATGATCGAGAGGAGTCTTCATACGACTTCTTTGTGCAGTAATTATTATTTTTGGCAATTTTCCTATGAAATTTCGCTATTATCCGTAAGAAGGTCTGTTATTGCGGCTTGAAATTGCTTTCGCTTCATGATTAAAATTTCACAACGTGTATGGAAGAATTTTTGGTGGATTTTTCGAAAATTGACTGCGATAGTGTTTAAATAGCTTAACTCAAGGCAGCTCATATTTAAATAATGCAGCATGTATTCACTTTCTCTTGCAAATTAGTCCAGATTTGAATTTTTAAACCCGCATAAGGAAATACCAGCACTGCCGCCCTGTGAAGTACGTATTTGTGCTGTGATTTTTTTTCTCACACGCATGGAATTTTTTTTAATAGGAACACAATGTATTCAGCTAGAAGCTGTATGTGACCCGAAAAAACCATTTTGAATGCTGGAATAATTGTCTTGGAAGATGGAATGGCTTTGTTGGACGTAATTATTGCAGTTCTCTCTCCGGAATTATTTACTTCGAAAATTCACAATCAACCAATCAACTTGTATTCCCAATCTTCCTTCTGGAAATTCTGTGTTCCGATATCCAACAGAAAAAAAATTGCCATAAGAATGTAAACGCATTCAGAAATTATCAGGAAGATTTTGTCAAAAAAATCAAACAGGAGAAAATTCTCTTCAAAGAAATGTGCCAAATCATATCTTCTCGTTCAGGAAAGTTATATTTTCCTAATAAAGACGAAATGAAATTGCAGATTGCGATTAATCAAAATGTTTTGATATTATTTCATACTGAACAATAATCTTAAAGTAAGTTATCCAGGAATTCATGAAGGACATTTCCGAAGGATATTGAACAAATTAATCATTCCTCACAGCTTCACATTCATGCTAAAGGAATTTGTTGATGGTCTCGAACCAATTAGTCATGTTCTATTGCTTTACATTACTCAATAACATTTTCTTACTCAGGCGTTTTCTTAGTTTGATCGAAGGTCATCACAATTTAGCATGAGCCGATTAGGAAAAGTCCAAAAATCTGTGCCATTGTCGAGACACGTTGCTTTTTAACATGTCCCAGGATAATCGCGGGCAAAAATTATCTGTTGTCGAAGAAACGTCTAAAACTTTTTCGAATTACGGTATATGCAACAAAAGGTCCTGTTTCTCTCCCGCCGAATAGTTACTAGACTTCAGATAATGAACTTTTCCACTTTTGGAATTTACCAAGTGCATTAACCGAGGCACTGTACCATTGCATATACGCCAAAACGGAGTCGACGACGATAAAACCCGGGTGTCAGCGAGACACCCCCGATCGCGCTTGCTCACTGAGCCCGAGACTCCCCTCCATCAATAATTTCCACTGACGCTGAAAGGCCCTGAGGCGAGGTTTGATGACCGTATGTCAGGAATGAGGTCTGGTGGGCGTCGGGTATGTCGAGGCGCAGCTCGCTAAGAAAACGCGGTCATGCCCGGATTGCTCGGGGGACCCGGTCTTCGGCCCAAGTGCGATGAGTGCGCTTTTCATCGCCGATAATTTGGTTATCCTCTTCTTCTTCTTCTTCTACGCTATCTCGAAGGTCGACCTCTTTTTTGCCCCCCCTCTTCTCCACTTATTTTATCCTCGGTCCTTGAGGAATGTGGGCGACGGAACCGCTTCTCAAGACGAAGGCGACGACAGAACGGCACGTTTCCGCTGCGAGGTCGCGGTATATTCGCGAAAATACACCCCTTGGGGACCATAACCCAGCACACTCTTTCAAAGGCCAACTAAAGCCGGCAAAGATTCAATCTTTTAGCCGTGGATTTCCAGAAGCGTTTTGCGGAAGTGCAGAGGAGATGTGTCTCATTCATTCACGTCCGCGAACCCGGCGTTGAAGTCGATATCATTTAAATGACGATCGAAAAGAGGAATGTTTATGGATTCAGGTCATTGATGGCAGTCGAACTCGTTCACCTTGACCTTTGAATACGATTTGATGCGTTCGATGAACCGAGGTATTTGAATAAATGCTCAATCATCTTTGTCTACTAATTCAAGTCGGAAAAAATAATGTTATATTTAATATTTTTTGCGCATTTACTTATGTTTTCCTTCTGATTTTATTTTTTATTTATTTTTGGATCCTCAATGGGGTTGGGTTAATCGTATTTCCGCTGGTTCTACCACATTTTTCTGTTCTATCTACGATCAGCTCGGCAGGCTTTTGTCAACACCCTTGTGCCAAATTCATTTGCTTTCACCTAATCCGACGGGCTTGTGTTCATGGGCTCTATTTTCGTAGAGAAAGCCGGCATACGATCGAGGGATGTTTCGAAAGTTATGCAAGTACAATATCCCGGTAAATTGGCAGATGAATAAATAAATAAATTAAAATTATGCTAAGGATTTCACTGAATTACTGTATTTTCCTGCATTCAGCGAATTTTTTCTACATTTTGCTGTGCCAGTTTGAAATGAATTTTGCACTCATCTTCAGCATTACATGACACATTATAAGATGAAAAATATGGATATCAGGAAATTCAAGAAATTTTCGCAAAGAGTTACTTGAAGTGCTTGGTTGCAATGAAACTGCTTCGAAATTCATAAAGGTTGAATTGTGGCAGAGGGGTAGACTCTTCGAGACTGCCCATAATAATGTCAATTTTAATTTGGGCGCGGAAAAAAAATTGGCACAGTGATCAGATGATATATTGCAGCGTCCACATACACCAGCCATGAAATCGCACGATTTACAAAATTTTGAATTGCACCCCTTTCCGTAGTCCTTTCGTTGCTCGCATTGCCATGATAATCCTGCGAGTTGGACCGAGTCACGATCAAATTTTCTGCGCCCTGCTGCAGTGAGGAATAATGTGCGGGAAATTTCTGCAGATAATCTTTTACGCTTCGAGGGGAAAATGGCTTTTCGCGGGAATGTAAGGGAGATAAGAGCTGATGTGAATCAGAAAAGCATAAGGCGGCTCGTGAATGCTAGAATTGAGGTGGCTGAGATCCCGAGTACTGCTGTACTGTACTTTCATGTTGGATGAGCGCACCGTGCGCAATTGAATGCGTAGAGAATTCTTCGGCTTTATGCAACGAAATGCAAATCTCGCGTGGCGAAATACTTGGGGGGGGGGGGGGAGCATCCAGTATAAATCGGGGGATCTCATGCTTTGGAATGAGCTGTGCAATCGTGACTAATGGTCATATACGATTTATTTGAAAGGTGAAAAAAACCTGGAGGCCCTTTTTCATGAGTCCAAGTTTAAAATTATTTGTTGTTGTTGTGCGGTAAGTTGGACTCAAATACAGTTTCAATCGATGAAGTGCTTTCCAGTATTGTACAATGACGAGGAGTAAATTTCACAGTAGATAATCGTCAAATCGATTAAATATTATACTGTATTAGCAGACTTTTCCTTGTTAATTACGGGCGAGGGTTTTTGGTGAGTGAATAGGATTTTTGCTGATCGAAAAATTATACTGTTTAAGCTACTAGAGATGTTAGCATTTGGATTTGCAGTCATATCGTTGTTTTTTCCACCTTAGAACAATACTATTCTGATTGAACTACGATTGGAGATCAGTTTATTCAGCCTAATTAAATCACAAATTCTATGAATCTATTTATAGAAAATATCGCCTTCATCAAGGGTTGTCACAATAACAAAGCTCCGACGAAACCACCCAAGACAAAAGGCGGCTTGGAAAAATTACAATGTTTCTGCAATTTCATTTTCTTCTTTAAAATAACATCAGTCTTCTCGTGTGTTTCATTTCCGACATTGGTTTAAAAAAATTTCTTCACGTCGAAAGGAATGTGCGAGAAGAAGGCTAATTAGTTTTCCCTGAGCATTTTTCTATTTTTAATCGTGCTGTGTGCTATTCTGAGTGGGTGCTTTTTGCTTGTAGTTTTTGCACCTATTTCTATAACAATGATGCAACACCGCTGCAAGAGAATAACCTCATGAACTATCTATTGTTTTTCAGTCTCAGTTCGTCTGATGGAAGCTTGTACACAGATTCGACGAATCAATCAAGGGTTTTCCAGTCAATAGGAAAGTCAGTGATGCATCTTTTATAGCCTTTGCTCTTAACTCGCCCAAGTTTAGAGACTGATGCGGAGATGATCGTTTCGGCGAAACTACTCGTCATTTGGCTTCGAAAACGCAGAGGTAGTACCATAAAATCACGATTCGACGTCACCATTTAATTCACCGTTATATCCCAAATTATTGACCTACCGCGCGATTAGATTTCCGGTGAAGTAGCGTGACATCTGGAGCCCATATCCTCATTGACCGCTTTTTAAAATGACCTTTTTTCTAGGTAAAATTCCGAATGGAAAATTAACGAGCTGTGTCGAAAATTCAAGCTCTCGTTCTATGAATGCAGTGGTATGATGTGGCAAAAAAATCGGAATATAAGGCATTACAGTACATCGGAATTGTTGAACGGTTTTTCAAGCTTTGGTGCCCAAAAGCATGAAATTATTTGCTTAGGAATTAGCGCTTCCGAGCAGAACAGGAAGGCGTCACGCATTTTGAATTAAGAATATATTTCCGTGCTGGTGTTTAACGGAAAACGAATTCGTATTTCGTACATTAAACCGTAATTGCGGAACATGACCGAATTTAAAACGCTACTTGACCCCCAATCGCAGTATAGATCCAAGCTGCCAAAATAATTGATGGAAATCGACGCTTGACCCAATTTACCTTTTGCTCGAATCCCTGCCAAAAATCGCTGGAGTCTTTAAAATATCCGATACCCTAGAGACATAGTGGGTGCCACAGTCGTTGAATTTCACAATGTTTCCGGCAGCTAATACATAAATCGATCAAAGCGAATCATGACAAATGAGGTCAAACGGTAAAGACGGAAATCCTACAGGAAAAACTTCTCGAAGAACGCACCAGAATCATAGACCTGTGCAAATAGGTTACGGGAAAAATATTTCAAAGGCTTCAACTTGTCAGATATAATTTGAATTTAAAAGAACATATTATTACTGTACTTGAAACCATTTTGGGATGAAAAATCACAATCAAACCCCCTCTAGGAGAGGAACTTGAGTTCAAAGTCCTGATTTTTGGAATCACTGGAAACAAAATGGAATTAAGATTAAAAACTTGATACCTAGAAGATTGTACAGTTTGAAAATATCAGGCATGGCTTTCAATATTCAACTTTAATATCTTTAATAAAATAATTGTATGAAACGTTTATTTGTTTTTATCAACGGTAATAAAATTCTGCATATCTGTAGTACGATTGAGACGGTATAAATTCATGCTGTGAGAGTAAAATGCGGAAATTAATTTATCGCGACTGGGTATTTATTATCGAATGACTGGTTATCGCAGGTAATTCGCTGAAGACGATGAACTTTGCATTGCTAGAAGGAATGTGAGATGGATATTACCAGGATTTCTTTGATTACCAAAGAAGGGAATGAATTATTTTTCTCGTGCCGAATCGCCGGAACCTTTTTGTTCGAATTTTTCCTCCAAATGATGTCAGGGAATTGGAATTTTTTCCCGGCTATAGCACCCTTTTCCAATGGTTTGTCCTTTCTACCTTTGAATGCTTCTTTAAGCTCTTTTGCTGTTCCGAAGTCATCTAAGTATTCTAAGCAATTTCTGTCGTACACTAGACCCATGTTCGTCAACAGAGTGCCTCTGCTTGTATAAGGGCTTCAATCGCTACAATTTTTCCCGCCGCTCTCATTAAGAAAGGAAGTGCTTTGACTCGCGTATATTTTTGTTTTCTTTCGAATTCCGTCACGACTTGTACAATAAAGTTTCAGGAATAAAATTTTGATACGTAATGCGCAGGAAAATGAATCCACAAGGTCCGATTTTGAATTTTAACTTTCGATAGCGATACATATGCTGCTCTCATCCAAGAGAAAGATAATTCCGGTCCTTTCCGAATGCATAATTTTCTTCTGCTTCTACTCAACTTTCGAATGTGTAAACTGAACATTCTTGCAGTTATTTTGAAGACAGGAAGCCTCGCGATTTTTTTTTTTTTTTGCAATACGCAGTCGATCTTTTGATTTACTGTGAGTGAAGACTCTTAAGAGTCAATTATTTTCGCGTTGCAGAGAAAACTTCAATTCAAAATCGAGTAGATTCTTTTTTGAAAAATGTTTACAGCGCCTTGATAATATATTTTTTTAAATGGTATAGTCAGTTAAAGCCAAGTGTAATCCGGACAATGTTGGTACGTATCCCTGCAACCCTAGTGACAAAGCATTATAACTTTTTTTTCTATGTTTTTCATTTGATTCCAGTGCAATTCCCGGTCGTACCATTGTAATTAAGAACATGGAAATTGATCCATTCAAACAATTAAACGAGTTTCAATCCAACGATTTTACTGCTTTAAAACGCTTGCCATTGAAGAGGTACTGTATATTACAACTTTGAAGAAATCGGCATAAAATTAGCATTAATTTTTGGGTGGCGAAAAATTTTCTTCTTCCAATAACCCCAGTATTTTCTAGGAATATGTCCTCGAATAATCTCTGGTATTCCCAGATGGTCTCGTTTCTAACTTGAATGCATCATTGAAGATTTAGTTAACCAGAGATTCGTATCGCTTTGAGAAAGGTCAAAAGAGATGTGGTTTCGAGAAAAAAAATTGATGCATCTCGCTGTAAAACGAAAATTACGTCTTGTTCTTCATCATTGGGCAATGAGAAATGAAAACGGGCATCCGAAGTAAATAAATGCCTCATTCCGGTGTCTGTTATTTCGCGGATGTCAGTATCGCACTGCACGACATAGCTAGTTTGTTTTTATTTTTCTGTAATGCACATATTTTTTTGTAATGCAGCTGAAAAATTGTCCAAGTGACCCGCCAGAGCCATGCGATGTTCCCATTCTTGCCGGAAATCCCTAACTGGACTTGTATTCTCAGGTCGTGACATCGTGATTGAGTCGGTCGTGAGAACCTACTGCTTGTCCGAATCGAAGAAAGGCGTCGATTTATATTTTTGAAAAGAAAAAGCCGATCACGTACGTTTATAAAGTCGGCTTCAGGAATCAGGTCGGCCTTTGAAGCGTTTCAAAGATATGGAGGCTACATGCAATCATCCGCTTTGCTGACTACGTCCGTTGTCGTGGCGCGATGAGCGGGACTATTTCTGGTCAATTTGCTCGTCACGTTTCCCTGGAATGTGCTATATGTTTTTTTTCGTCGTCTTCTTCTACTACAGACTGGATTATGACGAGGGATTAATCAATAGTTGATGATCTCTCGTCTGCGGTCGAGTAATTGAGCGGGAACATCTCTGGTGAAGCGGAGGATCCAATTTCGGAATGGGGTCTTCAATCACTGACCTATTTTCTAAACAAGCATGAAATGCCTCTGAATTAAGAAAAACGATTTTAAAAATAGGGGTGATTTTTTTCTTCAAAAAAACGAGGCATCCGAAACTCTTTGAGGCACGCTATCACGTTGAAACGTCAAATTTGAGCCGATTACCGTAATTTTTCTCCTGACTAACGTCTAATTATAAGGTTATAAATTCGCTGGTATAACCAGGATGACATATTTGAAGTAGAAAAAGGGGCCACGGGGTTCTTTTCGTTGGCTGAAGTTGCCCGTACAGCATATGTCCTACTTACGCGTGGCTTGAGATAAATTGAAATCTAACGGGCAACACTATTCCGCTGATTGAACTTATTGCAGTTACCTTTCGGGATTATCGGTGTTCAATGTTTTTTTTCAGAATTGAAGACTTGAGAAAAAGAGGAACACTTCATTCTAGGAGTAGAATTCGACTTTCTTGCTCAAAAAAGTTCCTGAGTCCGAGACGCGAAAAAAATCGAGCGATTCCGGCGTTTTGTGCTTTAATCTTTAATAAGTCTGGGAAAATGCGATAAAATCAATTTAATGCCAATCATCTAACTTTAACCACCAACAATTTTTAAATTTAACTGGGCGGGAAAGTGAAAAGACCATGAAATTGAATGCAGTTCACGGGTTTGGACTTCAACCGTTTTCAACTTTCGATGATACAGTATTGTAATATTTTACTGTAAGTTAAAATCAGGAAGGAGCTGAATTGTTATAAATTAAATATTACGGATTTTCTTCGCTGATGGTAAATCTTGAAGCGATCATGCTTTGAATTTCGGTATTTATTTTTCAAGTTTCCAATGACGGTACCAGCAATATTTATATAAATGTGGTTGTAAACTGCGGATTATTTTTCTTCGAGCTCCCTGGATATTCGCAGATGGGTTTTAAAATCGTAGAAAGTTTTTTTCGCATAATTTTTCGATTGTCTGTCGATCAAAGGTAACCATGTATAAAAATAGCGGTTTTAATAATGAATAATATTATCCTTGCTGAATGAGAGTGACCCATAAAGACGAAGTCGATTATCCATGAAATAAAGGGTATCGAAGGCGGGAAGAAGGTCAGTTCTCCCTGACGATGACAGCATGACTACAGACAGCTTCTCGTCAGTCTTCACTACTCATCCAAGCATATTCTAAAAAAAAATAAAAATATTGCCTCGCGGCAGAGAATTCTGAATTAACTCGCGGCGGGGATAATTTCGGAGGAAGAATGTAGCCCAAAAAAAAAAACAGCGACTTCTTCTCAGGTGGGCCGAAATTAGGAAAAGAAGTGGACGATTGAATGAAGCCAGCGCGTTTTCTGGCACGCCATGTGCCTTCTGGTGCACAATTTTGTTGGGTATACTCATATATATCTACCGGCAACGTCGGCAACTGATGCCCACCAGCAGCAGCAGCACCAGCCGGAGCAGCACCTTGCGCGTCTCATGGCGCAGAAGCACCTTTCATTCGCATTCACTCCAACGTTCTCAATTTGCGTCTGGTGTTGAGAACAAGATGACACGTTATTCAGGCCGATTGGTCCGCGGCTTGCTAGTTATTTTGGCAGAGGAAATTTTTATTTTTATTTCCGGAGAGCACACCTGTTGTGCGTAATTAACGGGGGAATTAGAAAGGGAATACCGCGCGCACTTTCTTGTTCCGTTGGCTTACCTCGCATGAAAAATTCGATTCTTGTATGAGAAATGCCTTCTGTAATGCAGGAATTATAGCTTCTATTTTGCATCCACTGAATTGGCATATGGTTTCTAATTGCATTGGATTCAAGTTGCCCCTGCACTCGGAAAAACATTCGAACTTCAAAATATAAATAAAATTAGAATTCTGTCTGGCAAGTAATTCCTTGTTTCATTGCTTTCTTTTCACAGAATTCGATAAAACAGCTCTTTAAAATTGAAATTTTTTCAATCGATTTACATCTGGGTCCAGTGCTCCCCAATAATGATATAGTACTGTATAAAACATTTCTACGATTTCACAATTTTAAAATGAGAAAAAATTGCATTGATAACTTGAAAACAGGAATTTTTAGATAATAAATACGATCCAGGGGAGCTTAGACATTTTCTCTTGAAGCTTGATCGAGTGACAATGAAGCCCATTATTTTTTATGAATCTCTCATTTTATTTCAGAATACTGTAAGTCATTTGCACCATGAGTCTCTGATGTGCGTGTATAGGTAGATACTGTACTGCGATTTTTATGCACATGCCTTTTCAAAATCACAATTTCGAGAACTTTTTGAATTCTGTGCCAGGTGCACTTGATTCATTAAGTTAGAAAGTGGATTGTCACCCGATTATTTTCGGAGCACCCAAGCAGGGGACCAATTTGTTAAAGGAACTTCTTATTGCTCCATAAGGTTTTCATTGGCTAATTTAACCTAATTACCGGACATTTTTTCTGCTGCTACATATTTAAAAGGGAAAGTGCAGTATGAATATTTTTTCTTCGAACGCCAATGCATCAAGCATTACGTCAAATGGAACCCTTAAATTTAATTCGGAAGGAACGAAAAAAAGTAAAATTTTGTGGACTTTTTATTCGAATCTTCAAATGAAAAGTTTGAAAATCTTTGTCTACGATAGATCATGGAAAGTTGGAAATTATTTTCAAAGGCTAATTAGATAGTCGAAGTCTTTTTCAACACTCGGGCATTGGTAAGTTTATAAAGTCAAGCTCTGAGATAATATACACGAGTGCTATGAAAATGCTGATGTGCTAAATGTATGTCTGAAAATGCATCCGATTTTACTCATTTTCTCTTTGCCTGCCGCGGTTAAAATTCAGAGAGGGTTTGTGGGCAAAGTTTCAATTAGCCGTCATGTCCTTCAAAGCAATGTAAACATTTGATGGCACAATGAAATCCGACGCTCTGTGATTCATCATAATTTTTTCGCGACGAAAGTTTTTCCCCCACAATTTTTTTTTATTTTGAAACCTGCCTCGGTCTCCGATGCAACGAGCACCGCCATGGTGTGATGACTGACGCAACATATGTCGCCTAAGTACGCGCATTGTTACTGGGAGAGAATTTCCGCGGAATTTCCTCGCACCAAGCAGGGGACCAATTTGTTAAAGGAACTTCTTATTGCTCCATAAGGTTTTCATTGGCTAATTTAACCTAATTACCGGACATTTTTTCTGCTGCTACATATTTAAAAGGGAAAGTGCAGTATGAACATTTTTCTTCGAACGCCAATGCATTACGTCAAATGGAACCGTTAAATTTAATTCGGAAGGAACGAAAAAAAGTAAAATTTTGTGGACTTTTTATTCGAATCTTCAAATGAAAAGTTTGAAAGCCTTTGTCTACGATAGATCATGGAAATTATTTTCAAAGGCTAATTAGATAGTCGAAGTCTTTTTTAACACTCGGGCATTGGTCAGTTTATTAAGTCAAGCTCTGATGATATACGCGACTGCTATGAAAATGCTGATGTGGGACCAAATGCTAAATGTATGTCTGAAAATGCATCCGATTTTACTCATTTTCTCTTTGCCTGCCGCGGTGTAAATTCAGAGAGGGTTTGCGGGCAAAGTTTCAATTAGCCGTCGTGTCCTTCAAAGCAATGTAAACATTTGATGGCACAATGAAATCCGACGCTCTGTGATTCATCATAATTTTTTCGCGACGAATTCGACCAAGTTTTTCCCCCACAATTTGAAAATAAAACTTTGGACGGAGCCAGAGGCTACGTTGCTCGTGGCGGTACCACACTACTGACTGCGTTGTATACAGCGGATTCATGCGCGTAACAATGACCCTCTCTTAAAGGCGCCTTAAAGGAGCGATAATTTGATATTGCTTCGACAGTATTCCGCCTTTCGGTTTCGGACGTCCGCGTGAGTAACCGTGTCGGGGATTGTGCAAACCGGTAATTATTTCCGGGGTGTGGGGACGAGGAAGAAGATATTCGCAATATCCCCCAACTCGAACATCTGAGGCAAATTGCCTGAGAAAATTTTCTGAAGCAGCTCGGACCTCGGCGTCAGAAAGTCGAGCCAGGATGCGTTCTGCGCTAATGAAAAGAAAATATGTCCCTGAGAAAAATTATGAATAAGCGTGTGTGTATACAGTATTTTTCATTTTTATTTTATTTTATTTCCTGAGATTCGTTCATGGCGTGTGCGGTGAATAACCGAGCTGAAGTTCATGCGGAAATGCGAAGTCTAATTTTTTTCTGGACTTTCGTCGTCGGAGACAAAGCGTCACAAAAGTTTCCCCGCAATGGCATTTTAAAAATATTTTTAATTTTGGAATCAACCTCGACAGGGAAATGCGAAACGTTGTGAAAGGGCAGTAAATCCATGAAATATTTATGCTTTAAATTGGTACCACTTTTGACGGCGGATCATTGGCATCTTTTCGGTAATGAACGTTCATTTTAAGCGTCGCAATTTTTGAAAGAAAAAGGTCACGTCTTCGCGGACGAATCGAAGAAAATTGAAGAGAGAATGAAAGGCCGATTCCGGGGACAAACCAGTAATTTGAACAAAATTTATCTGAAAGAAACCTATTTTTATATCTGCAATGTGATGCAATTCCCCAAAAAGCTTTCCATTATCCTTCAAAGACGTGCTGTCCTTCAGAAATTTCAAATTACAAGATATCCCGCGGTTTCTTTTGTCCTATGACTTCGAGAGAAGTAATTATTACGTACGTCTGAAAAATTATCGTTCTGATTTTTCTTAGAAGAACGAGCGACTTATGCGGTATATAAACTATAGGAATAAATATTTCGATATTTTAAAAATCAAATCCGTGCATTGGATCCGAAGGTTATTCCGTGGGGCATGTCAAACGAATTATTGGGACGATGATCGCATAGTTCTTCAGCAGCGAAAATATCACAGGAATTTTGCGGTCGTCCAGTGCGGTAATATTTCATTCCGCAACCACGTATTTAGCAATGACGTGGGAGAAGAAAAATTTCTTTGGATCGAAAGCGGCGCTGGAGAAGTTTCCCAGCACATTATTGCATTACCTCTCCGAACTTCGAACCGCGTGCGAAATTCGGGACCGAACGAAAGTTCACTTCCGCTTTTCAGCCAGAACTCCGCCTAATTCGTTTGAAAATTCCCCATTTTTTTTCCTCCCTTCGGCGCCCCAACAGCACTCACGAATTTGTCTGCTTTCTCCATGCCTATTCCTGTTCTCCATCTAGCATTGTTGTCGTAGCTTATATTTTTTTTCGTGAATGAAAAAGGAAACAAAGAGCTGGCGAATGTTACTCGTTCATATGACCAGAGGGGTTTTTTCCACCCTTTGCCGACCGGAAGCGTGGGCGGAACCGTGATAAACGGAGTGAGCAACACGACTAACGGGAAGTTTCTGAACAAAGGGATGCCGCACCGCTATGCCTCTCGGACTACACCGTTGGATAATGCTATCGAAAATTGAACTTAACAGTGTTCATCTCTTTTTTTGTTCATGCCGAGATGCTCAGGTAGCTGTTTACTGAAGATATTCACGTCTTGCCGTCAACTCCGTCTTTTTTTCTCCGATTTAAAGCCAAAAAAGACCACGAAAGTTTAGACCCCCGTATTTTATGCACTGTACTGTCGTAAAAAAAGGATTAACTTTGAAGAGTTGCTGATCATATCAGTTTTCATTCTCCATGCGAAATCTGAGTCATGATCTCATGAAATTATGTTTCATCTCGAGAAAAAAATTCCGATTACTATTCAGGGGGAATTTGGAAATGATTATTGCTGATAATAAAATTATTCTCTATAAACAGTAAATTCATGTACAACTTTATAACTTTCTTTTCGCTCTCCCAAGATATTTTTGGGGTTTGAAACATTAAATCACCAGTTCTTGGAGCATTCTTGGAAAATTCCAACACAATAAGGTGACCAGTCCTCGCAATGAATAATTCAATGCATTTTCAGTCCATTTCTGAGACAGAACTCGTGAAAGGAGAGTGAGCTTTCCGCAGAATGTACAATAAAGATGAAAATTACGACGACTCGAACTTAATTCACATGAAGTTCTATCTAATCTATTGCCGTAGTTATTTGTATGCCATTTTTCTTGGGAGTGTACCTAAAAATAGACGTGAGATGTTAACTCGAGATATTTAGAACCTTCGGAAAAAGAAAGCATGGGAATTTAGTCCATTGTCACCAGATTCCAAGTCAATTTTGATCTCACATGCCAAATTGAGTCAAGCTTCAAATCTGGAATTTAATCAGCTCTTTCGACCATGATTCAAGATCGAGTTCAAATTTTTGAACGGCTTCCAAGTTTCTTTCACTTAATTGTTCCACTTGGGTTGAAATTTCTTCAAATTTCAAAACAAGAATATTGGCAGACTTCTGTTCCCCGTTTTTTTGTGTGAAAAGGTTCAAATTTGTTTTTTCAAGTGTGGCGAAATTTTTGTGGTTAATTTGCTCACTAAACTTGAAGTACAGCGTACGATCAGATTTTTACAGGTTTTCTGAGTCTTTCCAGCTCAGTTGAAACAATTACATGAAACCAGGAACAATAAAATCTACGTCGCAAAAATCCCGTATAATTTGAGAACACGACAAACTGCCTGGGTTCCTGCTCCTTTCTAATCTTGGCACGAAATCGAGCTCTTCCACTTTCTTTCGAGTCTAATAATTTAGTCAATTCTCGACGGGGGGCGGGGAAAAAGGCTGGAAAGTCGTTGAGGGATTTTGCTTTCATACGCCGAGCAGTTGTTCCGAAATAAAAGGAGACGTTGAATGCGACTTTGTTGAAGTTGAGGACGGGAATTTTCTGAAGCGTGTGACACGTGGAACAGCTGTCGCCCGAGTTCTCTCCGTTATCTCCTTATAGGAGGACTTGCTCGCTCAACTAGCCCGTGGAGATGAGTTTTCCGACTCGAGGAACTCCACCGCAAACTTTTTTTTTTTTTAGTATATATATTTTTTAATTTTATTTTTTCAGACTTGACCACAATAGGTGGAATTTCATCCGAGCTGGTGAAAAGCTTCGCCGCTTTTCATACGCGTTTTTATTCGTTATTTTTCTTCCTGACTGGCGACTGACTGACGTTCAATCAATGGCGTCGAAGTCACACTTCAGCTAAATTTCTCAAACTTAATCTTGAGCATTCAAATGGTATTTCCGCAGTACGGTGGGAAACGAGAAGAAAAATGTCCAACGTCTCATAAATTTTTTTTTCACTACATCCAAAACTGTTCCGATGTTTTACCTGTTGGCTGGGTAAGGTTTGTTATGAGCTTTGGTTGAATGTCTACCAGCGAAGATAGATGAGAAAATTTCTGCTCAAATTTTTCTAAGTATACCATCGATTTTGAGAATTAAATCAAAATTGTTTGTAAATTTGTTTCGCGCAATACAAATGCACCGACTCCAGATATACATGCTGACTTGAACATCACTCGCTAGTTTCGCCATTGATTTTTATCTTCTTGCTAGACTTTGATCGAGTATCAAACCAAATTTTTACAAATTCATTTCTCGTCTTAGAAATTAATTTTTTTATAGTTTGGTAAAAAAAAAATTTGGGGAGCGTTTACTCGTATTTAGCAGCATTGAGTTGACATGGGAAATACCTTGAAGTACGGAAGCTCTGTATTCATAATTTATTACAGTATTTCAAGATTGGCCCGCAATTTCAGAAGACATTAAGAACTGGCGGTCTGAGAAAAGGAATTCATAATTCAATACGATTTTTTTTCCTTCAGATGAAGTGTAATTGAAAGCTTTCGAAGGAAAATATAGCGTCGGATAATCGTGCCGTGTGTGTTCTGAGCTAAATAGTGCCTCCAATGCAACAAATGTTACTTTTCCATGCACCACATTGGAAATGGTACTCCGAACTTCATGACGAAAAGCGAAAGCATTTCTTTCGAATATTCTTCGATGAGGTCGGCGAATATTGTATTTGTTTTATTTTCATGGGACTTCTGTTCCGATTCGACTCGAGAAGCGATTATTGCTGTGCTCAGTCGACCGGAAAAAGTGCTATTTTCCCCTTGCAACAAAAAAGGGAGGAGAAACGTAAAAGCCAAGTTAAAAGACCAACACACGTATTACTGAAGCCCCTTCTTCAGAGGGACTAAATTACTCCTCATTTATCTGCCCCCTTGGTTGTACTTAGTGGCCCTGAAAGCACCGTGTGTTCAAATCTAGTCCTGGTGACGGTTTCCCGTTACGGAAAGAATTGCTGACTCCTTTCCGGCCTTAATGAGCTCTTAAATAACCGTCTCGGGAGCTAAAAACTGATGCACTCTTTGCTCAAGCCATGCAACATTTCACAATCAAGATGCTGACAGGCTTTTGGCCGCGAGAGATTCACGTTGAGCAGTGACTCGGGTTCGTTCGCTTCTTACGGATAAGAACGTACTGTAATTTTGTAAACTACTGTAATCACACTGAGGTAAATTAGGCTTGGAATCTACGAAACGGTTGAATTACTGTCATCAAATGAAAAATATCCATCATGTGGGGAAAATAGGAGTACAGTATTCAATTTCTGTCCCGAGATATTCCTCATGAAAATCGAGTTCCTTATTTAACTACGATAGAATGAGATGATGCTGACTTTCCATTTACTCATGTATATGTGGTCCTGTTTACGACACGCAGAGGGCCTCGGTTCGATTCCTGGCTAGGCCACGTTTTTTTTCACGCTCATACGCACTAAAGGAAAATGCATCGCAATTTACAACTGAATGACTCTATGCAACTGATTGCAGATTTCCTGGAAAGTTTTCTTTTCCTGGTTATCAATGTTCTTGAATTTTTCGCATCTATCAGATGATTTCTTCCTCACGTGCATTGATTGGACCATCATTTCCGCACCATCAATTTGAAAACTTATATTCACAGAATTGCGTGAACATGGAGCTGGATATTTTATATATTTTTTCCGATTTTACGAAGCTGTTTTCGTCTCCGAAAACATGGCAATATTTTGCTATTGCACAAGTAAGACAGTTTACAGAAGGGAATTGATGGAGAAAACATCTGTATCGCTTTCAGTAACATACTGTATTTCAATAGGAGATCTCGATAAAAATAAAACCTGTCTTTTTTTACTGTTCACCAGTTTGTGTTTGGGTTCATCTTTCGGCTTATGAATTCAGTTACGTTTAAAAATATCATTTAATTTACTCCTGTATTTAAACAATGTATAGATCTCATATTCCTCGAAAACAACAATCTGAACCCTTTCGATTTTAGATGATTTATAACACTTATGAGCGAAAACTCCGCCGCATCTCACTTGAATTGAAAAAATAATTTGAAATGCAGGTGGAACTTGATCTTGATTTTGTTTACCTTAATGCGCTGAAATCATCGCTTCGGAATGGAATGTGAAGATAATCATCAGTATTTTCGCCAACTTGGGCAACAACAAAAAAGTGAGAAAAGCAGTACGAAGAGAGTAGGTTGAAGACTGACGTTAGTTCTGCGGGGTTTTTACCCGACATTCCCACGAAACCGCGGACGACGCAGAGTGGATAATTTATCAGCAGAACGAGGCTCGCGACGAGATTTGCATAATGTTTTTCCGCAGGTTAGGTTTACGGCCCGGGATATTTTGATAATCGGGTTCCGCGCGAACCGTGAGCATTTCCAATTTTTTATTTATTTTTGTTGTTGTTGTTGTCGGAATAAGGGGAGAAAAGAAGTACTGCATACTGTACACGGGAGTCTAACGGTCACGAGAAGGTGTTTTTGCTGTCCTGAGTCAATCTCATTTTCTGACTTCTTCCGGTCGCCGGATGGGCATTTTCTTGAAAGCAACCGACATGAGTTCCGGGAGACGAAGCTCGGTTCCGGTTTATGGAACAGCGAATGTAGGCTACGTTTTCGAGATTGCTTGATTCACCGAGGTGTGGTTCGGAATTGAAATTCAGTCCTGAACTACTTTCTGTTAGTGCGAGTAGCTGACACGGATTCTTCTCAGTAAACCGTTTTCCGATCAATCCACTCTGGGTTGAAGGCTGTCAGATACGTACGTACTGGAAACACGCACTTTGCCGTCAGTTTACTGCACAAATTCTTCATTGGCCCTCATCTGGGGGTGTTTCGGGAATTTTTCGCTTTTATCGTGCGTTTTTCTGTGTCTTCTATTATTGCCAAATCCAATGACTTCCCAAATGCTCAAAATGGTTTAGATGGGAACAACGCGGAATTTCGTATTTTTTCCAACAGCTGACCTTTTTTTACCCAATGTATTCCTGTCAGCATGGTGTTTTCGATGCAACGGGACCCGCATTTTAAAGAGAACAGAAGGGACAGCACAAAGGTCCATCATTCTGTGATGAGATTTGAATATTGTCATTATTTCGATACTTGACGAATTTCATTTTTTTTTTTTAATATTGACCGCTTGAGTTATTGGAAAAGGGTGAATGCTAGTTATTTCATGTTCTTCATAGACTTCATGACTCAAGTTTCCAAGTGGTTCAGTTGCAAAATTCCACGAGTGGAAGAAAATGCATGATCCTGAAACTATAAACCAAGCAAACCATTTTCATTTTTGTATTCTGACCTTCAAAAAAAAATCCGCGTAGTTCTCTGATGCTTTCTCAGAGGTTCCGACTTTTGATGCAGAATGAGTTTTTATAATCGAAAAAAAAAAATATTCATGCCAATAAATTCTGACCGAAGTTTCTGAGTGGTTCAGTTGCAAAATTCCACCGTTCGCAACGTGGAATTTTCTGTAAGCCTTGGAGCTTACGCAGCAATTCGAGGCATTTTTGAAAATAATGTGACATTGTCCACCGGGATGGAGTTCTTACTTTTTTTTTCAAGGCCTTGGCTAACACATGTTGTGTTTTGGATGAATTGAAATATATATGTATATAAATTAGAACTTGAGTCCATCACAGTATTATAAAGGAAGACTGATTTTATGACGGCGAAGTTGGAAACTTTCCATGGATGAAGTTCTTCAATAGAGAGTGGGAACAATACTTTATTATTATTATTACTAATTTATGTTAACAAATTTATGCTCGAAATCCAGTGACGGTGAAACAAATCATAAAAGTGGTCAAATTTCGTATGCCTTCAAGTTTTTCATGACTCGCCAATATTTCGCGGGTTCAGATAGGAGTGAATTTTCTTCGATTTCTCGTCCAAGCTGCAGAAATAAACCACAGAAATACACCGGAGCAATTTCTGGGGTCTAAACGAAACAAAATTTTCAGATCGGAAACAACAGGGTAGACGTGATTTTGATGTGAGTATGAAGCTTCAGCAGAACCGAGGACGTACTGAAATAGTTCATCGCGCACGAAGAAAAGTTTTTACAGTACATTCAGTTCTGTATCGAAACGCTGGCTCACCTTCTTGCAAAGGTTAATTGAACCTGTCAGCTCGTGACTGATGATGATGAAAATTGCAATAGCTCGTTACATCCGCATCGAGAAAAAATTCGGCACTGTATTCTTCGCTTCTATTTTTTCCCCCCAGGAGGTCCATTCATATTTCGCCAAAAAGGGAAGCAACTGCATTATGACTACGCCTTTTGTCCCGGTTTATTTAGAGGCATTCCTTTTTGCATCATACTCGGCTGGCTTTTTTATTTTTCTGCGAGACCGAGAGAAGCCCTTCGCACGCCAATGCGCGTAATGGAGTTCCATTATTTGTGCGAAATGGGTGCTGTATCATTGGAGTGGATCGCCATCGGGTGGAAGGTTGCAGTGGTCGGAATTTATGCGAGGGCGCATCGATGCCTCATTTTCGCAGCTGGCGCACAATCTTCTGCGGGCGCTTATCGGCGCCACGTACGCGTGAACTGGAAAGAACCGATATATATTTTTCAATTGCTGACATTCACAGTATTCCGTCTGCACGGCTACGAAATAAATGCTTCGGCCGACAAGTTCGATAAACTCTTCTGAACTTTAAGGCCCCTACCGTCTGCGAACGCGACAGAATACGTAGTGCGGTAGTATGGGGTTGAAGGACGGGCCAGATTCGTCTTATGTTGGCACAAAAAAAAACTATATAATATTCAGACGATCTTGAGTTATGCCTGGGCGTAATAAAAAAAAATGAGCTCAGTCCTTTTCCTTATTCCCGCCAAAATTTTACGAGGTACTGTAATAGGCTTGCATTTAATATTTAAAAAATCAGCTAGATTCAAAAATGTCTTTCTGAGTTTTTTGAGTTTGACATTTTCTCGGAGGCTGGTCGAAAATACGCATGTTTCTGCTAAACTGCTGAGGCATCTGCAAATTTATCGAAGCATAAATCATGCTTGTAAGGGATGCTTGACAGACAGAATATCTTTAAATTTCAGGGGATGGCCATTGAGGGGATTTAGGGTACGGGTTGGAACACAAAATAATTTTTTTCTCAGATTTATCTAGTAGTGCTTACATCCATGGCTTTGGATGCGAATATTTCTACGGTTTATTCGACTTTTTTGGATTCCCTCTTTGTAGAAGCGTGAAGCATCTTAATTTATCTCAATGCTAAATTAGCAAATGCTCATCTTGGGATTTTGTCCGCAAAGCGAAACCTCGCGATCCTAATTTAGTTGCCCGTTAGCTACGAGCCGTGGAAATTTCGATCGTGGATTAGTCTGTTTATATTTACTAAAGTAAAAAACATATTTTATTTTTCTGTTCTACTTCCTTTCCAGCAAAATCTTTAAATCGTGAATCGCGGTCTAATAAATAAAGATAACTTGAACTTGACTTCAATTGGGTGCTTCTTGAGTTCATTCTCAAGACTAGGGTTATGCGTTTAAATTCGTATTAATCACTGTAGAAAACTCGTACAACGTATTCAATACTCTGATTTGAGTACGAAAGTAAGATAATAATTTTTCAAAGGTCAATGAACCAGCAAGAAGTACTGAGGTCATTTTCCAGGCTTTCGTAAGTACCAAGCAAGAGCTCAGAGCTCTAATTCCTCGTCGTATATTTTCTGAACGATTTTTCGAGAACTATTTGTGGGATTTTTTACAAGCAGGTTGCGGTTTTCTTTTAAATGCTCCAACGAATGACTTTTCGAGGAATAATAGATCAGTTATTCACAAGTAATCCACATTTTTGCGTGATGGTAAAATTTCCTCTCGTCTGAGAATCCGCCGAGAAAAGTTTACGCACTTCCGTGGTAGTATTTTGGCTGATTTTTGCGTGGCAGAAATTCCTGGAAAGTTGTAAAAGAAGGGGGGAGAATATCAAAGAAAATAACTGTCAATTTTCAAAGTGAAATTTTGGGATTAGATGATGCACATTTTTGTGGGTTCGAGTGTTCGCGCTTGACGACGACGTTTTCTCTGCGGAACTTTCGTGAAGCACTCGCGGGGCTTGAACGTGCAATAAAAACAGCTCGAGATTTTCACACCCCCCTTCTCTATATACGAAGATTGTGAAGAGGAATCCGTCAGCAATGTAAAAAGGGACAGTTTCTCACGGATTTCGCTCTCACAGCTGAGGATGTGGCAGGCTGAGCGAATTTTTATTGATGATCCTCCAAAGGAGACCTGATGCGTTCCTCGCACGAGGCTTTTCAGACGCAAACTGGCAAAGTTCCACTCGGATTTTCGAGTTCAACGAAAGCACAGCAATTCGCTCTTTTCCGGCATTCCTTATAGCTGGAGATAGATTTCGGCTCGGGTGACCTGATGAATTGCGTCATGCGTGGAATTTATCTTCCGGAAGATCTGCCCTGAAACAACCAATATTCGGCGGAATTTCTTTTCAAATAGTTATGCTATTGCAGTGCTTACAGGTTATGAATGCCCGGGGAAAGAGGGAGGGAGGGTCTTGACAGCAAAATCATTTCTTTTTTTTTTTAATTGCAAGTTTCAGGCTTTTGGCCTTTCGTTCCTGAGCTCTATTGATGATCGTTTTTGCTGAAATCGGGTGATGTATGGGATGATGTGATTGTGTTTGGCTTTGAATCGCTTCGATTTTTCAGTATCACATTTCTGCTGGAGACAGAAAATTCTGGGAAAAGTTTGCAAAAAATTGCTCATCGCTAATCAATGCACGGCCCTCATAATGTATCAAGTTTGGTTTATTTATATTTTCACTTTTTTGTTCTTCTCGTTGAAATGTTCTTTAATAGATATACAGTACTATCAAGTGGGTATTCAGTCGAATCCTGATTTGTGTTGTTGCTTATGCCGATTTAAAGTTAGGGAAGACGAATATTGTTGGAATTTTATTCATTTTCTTCAAGGAAACACAAAGTAATTCAAATATTTTTAAAATTTTCTGGTCATGCTATCTCAGATCTTACTTCAACCTTTTCACAGTGTGAAGAAAAAATTTTTTTCCGGACAATTTTTGATCACCAATGTTGAACGTAGCGGTTTTTCCGATGATGGCATTTACATTAATCAGTTATGCTTACGGATCGGGGCTGTAATTAAATTCAATTTTAAGTGAACGTTGAGATTATTGCATCGAGTTTACTGTGTATTGATCTCTTTTGGTTACAGGTTATGGCTGAAATTTTTTGTTACTGAAATATTTCCGTATGGAAGGACGGTATTGTAACAACGCCAACACGTTTGAACGATTCCCGCGCATATGCTATGGAGTTTGATTTCCTTGAATTTATCCTTCCCGCGATGCAAATATTTCGTCAAGTTCTTCTTTTAAAAGAAACTATGCGTAGATTTCGGAAGTAATTCATCATGCGGAGATTTTTGAGGCTTACTGGAGAAGATTCACTCAATGATGACACCGATTGTGTGTTGGGTTGCAGGGCGTCGGTGATTGATGACGCCTCCTTTCGTGTCGACACAAAATCGAGACTAGGACCATTACTCTTCTTTTTTTTTTTTTTTTGCTCTTTCTTCAAGCCTAACTTTATATGGAAGAGAGCCATGCATTTT
>CAJPEX010002476.1:0-39085 GCA_905338405.1 Notodromas monacha
TGTTGCCGGAACTAAAGTGTTGAGAGTGAAAGGAACCCCGAGCTGGCTGCAGTTGTGAATGCAAAACCACCTGATTTGAGTCTGAGAGAAATTCAACGAATGCTTCATAAAAATGCGAAAAGGCACTGGGTGTAGATTACTTTCATTTTCGCATCACTGTTGAACGAAAAGGTGCGAAATCATTCGCTTTAGAAGCAGTGTTAATCTCGAAATCCGAATTCTCAGCTTAGGTTTTTTCGGAGATTGCTCACTTTTCATCGACTATCATGCTTCGTAAAAGACTGGTTTGCACTTCGCAGTGAATTCGATGGGGGAAAAAGAATACTGCAGTGTATTTGTAGCACTTTTCTGTCTAAATCTAACCGGAAAACAATTCCCGATCGTTGGTTTTACCCTTTGTTAATGGAAAGGGAAAGGCTCTGTTAAGGAAGCCCTTAAGTTAGTCTCACAAACTATTTTGAATGAGAAACTTTTATTCGTCTTACTTCTCTGCTGCTTTTTTCCGAAAACGAGAGTGAATTTACAGTGAAATCAAGTTGGTTCTCCCCCGAACAATGCCTCATTAAAAGACCTTCAGAATCGAGGGAACTACTCATAGAAACATAGTACTTACCAAAGTTACAAGTAGACCCAGCAGGTGAAGAACGGTAAATAATTTTCAAGGCAATGTCATCTATTTGCTGTGAACAGGGTGGAAAAATATTCGAAGTGACTAAATACTGTACCGTACTTCAAATATCTGCAAGTATAGGCACACAGACCTTGACGCGATCGCACCTCAGGACGGAACCTGTCGCTGTCGGCAGTTTTCCTCTCGTCACATACGCCGAGAGACGACGAGAAGCAGTCGGGGGAAAAAAAAACACGACATCTGCTGATATTCATACAAGTGAACAAAAAATGCTAATGCCGCTAGAAAAAAAAAAATAATGAGAGCAAACTCAAAAGAACCTTCGTCATTCAGGCCGCGGGAAATATGCCGGCGCATGCGCGCGTCCTCATTGCAGCGTTTGCTCCAATTCATTCATCCTTCTTTGTCGTTGCTGCTCCGAAAGAAAAAGAGACAAACAAGTGTCGTTTAGCAAGTACAGTATTCCAGTTTGTGTCGCCCTTTTTCTTTTATTTTTATTTGCGCAAATCTTATTTTTTCTTAATTGACCTTACTAGGGCGGCGACGGCGATATTGCCTAGTTGCTTGGCGACGCAACCCTGGAGCACATAAGGAAGACATAATTAATATTCACGTAGTCACCAGAAGTACTTTGAAATAAATGCAAAATACGAAATAGGCACCACCCAAATAACGAATAGAAATACTTTTCTGGGAATATCCAAATTTTTGGGCGTACAACAGATATGGGATTCTCGTCCTCCTGAAATGTTTCTTTAAATTGAAAAATTGACTTGATATGATGAATGCGGAACTTACTCGACCATATGACGCAAATTTTGTGCAAACTGACTGAAACGCCAATTCAATTTGTGCATTCGACGGCATCTTACGTACGAGGAAAGACGGTGTATTAAAGTGGAATATAAAGTGCATATTTGCTTGCAAATAACACAAGTTAGGAACAAAAATAATGGCTGAAATCCCGATATCAAATCCCCATTCCAATTTGCAGTTCGAGGTCAGATGTGTCGAAATTCTGGTTTTTTTCTCAAATGTTCGGGGAGATCGAGCAGATGGCTAATAAGCCACGAATAGAATAGGCAGGTTTCTCTGATTAAAAATAAATTGAATCCAATAAATTTGCATCTTATTTTCACAAGCAATTATTTTTCTTTTCTGTGAATGGAAAATGTTGTGGTGTGTTTTAATTCAATCACGACTTACGTTCAAATGAATGTGGTAACGAGAAAGTTGGGAAACTTCGGATATATTGGAGAGGAGATATGTATATTCGAACGAACACAAAAAAGATGGAGCTAAACAATTTTTTTTTTATATGTGATCTTAATTTTGCTGTCATCGAAAAGTGTGTCTAAGGATCCAAGTTTATTCAATGATACATGAGCTGCTGCTGAAAAGTTTTATTAATTCTGCGAATTATTTAGCGTACTTCCGATCTTCATAAAAAATTTCCTGCGGAAAAACTGGTTAAAGATGACATTTTCTTCGCTGGAATTGGTTGAATAAAGTCTCTAAATTCGAGTAAATGTTGTATTTTTCTGAGGGACGACTCCGGTTTCGGCAGAATGAAATAAACCAACGCATGGACGTGGTTCTTTAAAAATCCTTTGATGCAGTTGTTGGCCAATATTAATTTTCATGTTTTGCAGGACTCTTGCATCCGTAGTGTCGTGGCACTCAGGATAATTTCGTTTTGAATAATTAGATTATGCTGAAGTAGTATAGATTCCCAAGAGATTCTGCGCAATTGATCTCTCTTCAAATGTCTAAATAAATATACATTTGAGCCTCAAAAACTCAAGCCTCCATAAGTCAAATTTTTTTTCAAGTCTCTGTCTGATGTCCTTAGAGAAAAAAGCATTGAAAACCTCTTTAACTCCAAGGTGTTTCATCTCTAACCTCTGTGAGTTGAATTTTCCGCGGTCTTTCGGCTATTATTTAAAAAAAAGCAAAGAGAAACGCAATTTCAAAAGTAAGTTGATGTGTTTAATTGGAAGCAAAAGACTCATTGGGAAAATGAGCCCCTGCCTCCAAGTTCACCATACTATAAATTCATTCAAGAGGCGATTTAAATCCCAGAAAAAGGCCCAGAACACCATAAAAGTTCCTGCAATTATTCTATGTTTCCAACCACAAAAATGTTTGTTTCCTTAACTTGAAACCTTCTTAAATCAAAACTTCCTCAAGCCAAAGCCTCCCTAATTCGAATTTTTTTTGCTGGTCCCTTGAAATTCAACTTGGAGAGGTTCGACTGTATGTACGGCAAAAAAAATTTGAAATGTGCCACTTGATGCTGAGATTTCGCAGGCATGTTCCAGTTTTAGTTAAGCTTCTTCAATAACTGAGGAATCTTGCGTGAAAGCCACGTTTTTTATTATTTAAGGTTCGCGAGTCCGGAAAAACGATGGCGAGTCCAATTAATTAATAGACGCATTCAAATGATGTGGGACATGCTGCCAGCTGATGTGCAGGTGTTCCTTCTGAGACTCGTTTCGAGCAACGTGTATCTGTCTCCTCGCATCTCTCTTCTGCACAACGATTTTTAATTAACGGTTCTACACGTGCTGCGAAGCAAATTTCCGGAATGCCTCGACGGAAATGACATCGACCGACCGGCAAGATTAATCCACGATCAAATACCTTTATTATCCGTCCCCAGCCCTCAAACAGGTGCCAAACAACTTCGCTAGAGGTGCAAAATCTTTCTCATCTAACCCCTTTTTGGACTTTCGTCGGTCTGGTCTGAAAGTAGTTGACTCTGGCTTGAGCTGTCTGGAAACGGTGCCCTTTTTTTCTCTCTCTCTCTCTCGCCGACTTTGTCGTCGCTAAGCTGACTTGTTTGAGGCTGATTTGGAAGACTTCGTCATCGGTTGAACTTGATCCGAATGCATGAGATTATTTCCTTTCTCTATAAACTACTTTCACAAAAGGAAAAATCATGAAACCAGAGCGACATACAACACTGCGACAATGTCTCATACAAAAACGAAGGGAGGCAGAGAAGAAAAATGCCGAAAAAATGGGCAGTATGAAGTGTGCGTCTTTTCGGGAATATTTCCTAAAGACTTTTTTTTTTTCGTTTCGTAACGATAAGTTTCCGCTGTACAATAAACGATCAAAGTCCCGAAACAAACGCCTTCATCCTTCTCTCGCACAGGAAATTTTTTTTTGTGAATAGTCAGGCAAACTTTCTAACGAATGACTGAAAAAAAAAAAACGTTTCAACAAACCTCGCACTCGATCTGTAGCCAAACCCTCATCACCCACTCCTAGGTATACGATTACAACACCCAATTGCTTCTTTATACGTACCCCTCTTGACCAATACGATGGATAATTTCGATTTGGATCAACTTTTCTAAAGCGGGTGAGTCATTTCAACCGAAGTCAATGATGAAACCTCGCCGAATGCCAAAAATGTGAACTTTTTTTTCGTTGCAAATTGGGGGGAAAAAAAGATTCGAAGTAAAAACGGGGGGCGTTCTCACAAGTCAAGCTCCCTCTGGAAAGTGTTCCTCAGCCGAGAGAACACAGAGAAATAACTCCGTTCAGGCCGTGATATGCCGAAAGGTAAAAGTGGAAGACGTTGTTTTGAGGTATTCTCTGGCAATTAAAAAACCGAGTGGATCACTGCTCACGCCGTGGAGTTTTCCTACAGGGCGTCTTATAACCTTCCTCATTTTCGTTTTTTTTCCTTGCTGGAATGTCGCTCAATTTTTACGGGACCAAGAGGGTTCTCGACCAAGAAAAATTCCATCACAATGACGCTTCAATGAGTTCCTTTTCTCGCGGTCATTCTCTTCCGATCCATCCTGTATAAAATACCTACAATACCTATGCGAATCTTTCGCTCGATCTCCCTCCAACATTACACTCTTCAGTGGCGATTGCTTTCTCAGGCACAGGTGCTATTTCGAAATCCCGGTCTGAGTCATTTTGCGAAAGAAAAAGAGTCATTCCCCTCTCAAGGCTCAGGTTTCGGCTATTTCATCTTGTGTGAACCTGAAGGTTCATTCATGTGCAAAAATCTCAGGGCTAAATCTCAGAACCTCTGACGTGCAACCCCGTTCAATTTAAGGAAACTATTTTCCTGTAAATTTTCCTAATCAAAAACGCTCTAAATAGTCACACTAGAAAAAAAGAAAGGAGAAAGCAGTTTTCTTCTTTTTCGAATGAAGGATTTCAGTTTAACTCCGCTATACTAGACCTTATTGCCGACAGGCATTTCTTTTGGAACCGAACTGAAGACTGAAGGTTCATTCATAAGCAATAATCGCCGAACTGCAATTCTAAACCTTCGAATAAC
The DNA here is from genome assembly GCA_905338405.1 of Notodromas monacha. Taxonomy (NCBI): domain Eukaryota; kingdom Metazoa; phylum Arthropoda; class Ostracoda; order Podocopida; family Cyprididae; genus Notodromas; species Notodromas monacha. The sequence goes on from CAJPEX010002476.1 coordinate 4,941, forward strand.
CCATTCAACTTAAAGAAGCTATTTTAAAGCCAATTTCCCGTCTCAAACACGTTCTATGCAGTCTCACTAGAAAACAGAAACCGGGGGAAAGGCAGTTATTTTTAAACTGAGGGATTTAATTAAAGTTCGCCATTAGACCTGATTGTCGACAGGCATTCGTATTTGTTTCCCATCCCCGAAAAAACAGATTTTCAGACTTCACAGAATAAATTCTTGGAAGAGGCGAACTCGGTTATCTTTGATCATAATCCGGAGCTATTTTTCCGTGTAATCGATTCTTCAGACACCTGATATTTTTCTATCACTGTCCAACAGAGAGCTGGTCCACTGAAAAATGCAATAGTTTGTCGATAGGTAGCAGATCCCCTGCACTAATAAACATTCACCAGAGTAACAAGTAAAAAAAAAAAAAAAAAAAAAACTGGTTCGCGTTTCGCAACAAATAACTTGCATACGTCTCTCTTTCTCTCAATGGCTTGGAAGACTCTGAGTCGTAAGCCGCACTTCGTTGCAATTTCCTCGGAAGGATGAAAACTGGGTCGAAAAAGCACGGCAAAAAATGGAAGACTCGGTTTCAACTCCCTACGTTTGCACGCATAACTCATAGAAAAAAAAAAATCCCAAATGGGGTCTTTTCGTTCAAGTTTCGATTCGAAAGAAAAAGAAGAACAGGGTGCAAAGATACGCTTCGCTTAGCGCGGTTTCAAACCGGTTCCAGCGAGTGCAAGTATAAAGAAATAGCACGTTTTGCCCGGTGGGACATGGATTGACGAACAAATCCGTGCTTTGGCACAACAAACACAATCTCTCTCTCTCTCTCTTTTTTCGTGTGCCTTGCATTCGTTCTTTTCTTTCTCTCTTGGCTATAGAAAAAGACTCCTCTGCTTATACTTGGCAGCCGATTGGAAGACTAAGTTGCTGCTCACAGGCAAACCACGCGCACCCAAAAAGGCGGAAATCAAACGAACTGTTCGCGCCGTCGCAAAACTTTTCAAGCTTTGCTAAATGTCTTCGAAACATCATGAGGAAGAAAAGAAAAACATTTCCCACACCGACGAAAAATGACCCGAAAAGAAAACTCGTTTTTGTTTTTTTTTTGGCTCGAGAACGACGGGGTACTGCGAAATCGTCTCGCCCAAAAAGGAGGACTTGAGAAACGAACTACGACGCATTATGCGCGTGAAGCGAACGTTTTTTTGGTTTTTGTTTTGCGGGCCCGTTTTTTTTTTTTTTCAAAGCGGGATAATTGTGACTGGTCAAGCTTCAGAAGCTGATGATCGAGTTCAGGCTGGTGTAAAAATCGCGGCCGAGTAGAAGCAAGAAAAGAAGAACAAAAAAATTAGTGGACCAAAGCGAGTTCATCAAACGGCGGTCGCTTGGCCGATCGTCCTCGGCGGGTGTTGGAGCTGCGGAATCGGCACCGATTGAGTCACTGCTGGCGGATGGACGCCACGCATGTTCTTCAACTTGCTCACGTCCACGTCGGGACGCACCAGGCTCTTGAATTTCTGCACACACAGACACAGGCAAAATAAAAACCGTTCATTTGAGGCAAGAATCATAATTTTCATCATAATCATTTTTTGAAGAATGCAGCATAACTCTACAGTACACTCTACAGTGTAACCGCGGATATTGAACGCCTCGCAAAATTGACTCTTGCATAATGAAATCGAGCTGCTGTCACCGGTACAGCATTACATTTTACTTTGCTTTGTAATGTAATATACCGCATGAACGGCGATCGTTGGAAAGCATAGTTGAAGCCGCTGCGAAGAATTCGCGTAATTTTTCAGGGGTGAAATGAAAAAAAAATTTCATTTGTTATAGTGCTGAATATTGCTTTCCTTGTCTCCGAGTATTTTTTCCGTAGTTCACAAATCTTTGTAACGCATTTCGAAATTATTGAGAAAATTTCAAATAAATCTGGGATGGATCAGGCTAATCAAATGGATGAAAATCAGTCCATGATAGACCTTTCGGAATCTGGGACGAATCAAATCTACGGTATTAAGCGAAATTATAAGTGAGTGATTTAAAAGTTTCCATTCTTCTACGATTTTCAAAGCGGTTTTGGTGCATTCAAGGATGTTTACAAATCCCCAAACTCCTCCAGTAATGGCCATAAATTATTAATGGCTCAAAAATAGGAAAGAAGGCATAAAAAAGTAAATTTTTAGTCTGAAGAAAAAATAAGCGGAATAATCGGCCTTTATTGTGGGATGCTGCGCTTAAAGAACCAAGAAAGTTGAGCAATGCGTTAAAATCTGTGCAAGATATGTCGAAAACAAACTGGATAAACTAATCCGATTTATGATGCGAATTGAGAAAAAAAAATTTTTTAATTTTCTTTTCCGAACTGGGCACGGGCATCAGGCACTCGTCGTATTTAATCACAAATAGATTGGTTCATTACGAAACTCCCTCATAATATCTTCCCGTGAACATTGGGAAAATGGCTTGATCTTTCGAATTAATAACGATTTTCAGTTTTTAACTTCTTTACTCGTACATCGCAAATTTCCATCCCATAATTGAATTCTCTCCTACATAACTCTACTTGCTGCCTGAAGTTTTTAATCCTTGAAACGTGCAGTTAATATTTTTTTTAATCGCACGAAAATTTGAAATTCAATTCCAACAGTAGGCATTAAACTTCATTTTAAGCGTGATTCCGAGAGAAAATCATTCATTATTCGATTTAACTGTCTGTTCAGGACAGAATTCTGAAGGAAATTAATACCATTGCATTTGCTGACGAAGGCCGAAAATCAGATTCAATTGAATAATGCAGAATTATGACGAAAGAAGTATATTCCAAATTGCAACACGGATGGAACAGGAAACGTATTTTACGAAATTAATTTTGGAAAGTCACTTGATGCAATATTTTAAAAATCCTGGGAGATTATCGGATCACGAATATTCGTATGTTTGCCAAATGAAATCAAAAAATTAATGTACGTGTTTACGCCTTATCCAAATGATTTAACTAGGACGGAAGCCTTTTCCTATCCGCATAAATAAGAAGCATATCAGCTTTCACTGGAACGGAAGCTGTTCAGCTGTCATTTGCATAACGATTGAGCGAAAAATTCCTGGGGGAATATGCAGTATTCTAAAACGCCAAGATTTCGCAGTAAAATGTATTCTTCTGCTCTTCTTTTTTTTCTCATTTTCCAATGGAAGATTGCTGTATTACTTTCGGACAAGTCCACGTATTCAACTAAGGAAATTATAATATATATATTCAGCAGTTGATCAGGCGTACTGTATTCCGCGATTCCAGAAGTGATTTGTACAAGTTATCAAGGAAATTTTCTGTGTGTGCCTGAGGACTCAAATATATACTGTATGTTGTTTGAAGAAAGTGGGGAACACAATAGCAAATTGATCAAGATGAACTATGCCAACAACGATTTCGTGTACAGCAATATTCTCTATACGGTAAAAAAAACGCATTTTTCCCTGCTATCAGCAGACAATTTGTAATAGGGAGCCTCACAGCAACGATATTCTTGGCATATATAATCAATTTTTGGTATCCTGAATATCCTTTTGGAAAGAGAGGGTCAGCCGATGTAAACTTCTTCCTCGTTGCTTCGTAATCTGCATATTTCTTCCATGGATTAATGCTCGAAGCGTGTTTTTTTTTACAAAGAGAACAAAGCATGAAGACACATTCCCTAATCGAGTCAAGTTTCCTTCCACTTGGTTTCTTACACTGAGCTGCTTACCCGAGAATCCTGCTGGTACTGGAAGAGAAGATAAAACTGACCTCCATGAACGGCGCACTCGGCAGAGTGAACCACTTGTAGATGAAGTAACCCGGAATCATTAGGATGGACGACAAAGCCATAATCCACCCAATGACGTGTCCCCACCAAGGATATTCATAATTCTGGTACTTCGTCGGCACCCACGTCGCAAAGCGAAACACCAGCACGCTCTGAAAATGCAAAGATGACTCATCGTAAAAAGTCCACAAGTACGAAAGAAACGCTGTGCATCTTCATTATGCCACTGCTCACAACTCGACAGCATTTAAATACGTCTCCGCTCGAGAAAAGTAAAAAATATAAAATTAATATTGCGCATTCCGAATTCTCGAACTGTCAAGAGCGCTGACTATATATGTAAGACAAAAAATTCTTGGAGGTACTGCATTTATTTGTACAAATTTTTCGTGTGACAAATATCGCATTTGCAACCACAGAAGATGAACATTCAAATTTGATCTGAAATTAATCTCAATTCATTTGCAATCATTTCATACAATTTTAGATTTTAGTTCGTCGGCTTTTGTGCATTTCAATATATAATACTACAGTACCTTTATTAGGAAAGTTTCAACAGTAAAAAAAAATTCGGACTGCAGTAACTCAACGAGCAAATAGCAAAAGCTTGGCTAAAAGAAATTGTGATAAAAATTTGTTTTTAATAATTTTTCATTTTTTACTGCGGTTATATTGTACTATGACAATCCGGAATACACACGAAAAAGAAGTTGAAATATTCTGGGATTTTTCGTACCATGCTTTCTTGCTTTTTATTAAAATCTGGTCAAATAGGAAAGACAAGAAGTGTTTTTGTTTTTGTGGATCCAATTGGAGCAAAGTAGTCAACTTTTGAGAACAGTTTTATTGTGGCCTGTCATCCAGGGGTCATCATACACTGATTAAAATTAGCTCTAATCGATTGACATTCAAACTCCATGCATTGCGCCAACTTACCGGTAATTCTGGAAATATGCATATTTCTTATTTAACCTAATTTGGTGGCCATGCCAAAGAAAAAAAAAATATGGAAACCCTCGACAGTAACCAAAATTTTGGTCCATGGATTTCCTGTGGGCATTACTGTTTTCCAAAGAGATATAATGTGAGATTGCGACATACTTAAGGAGCAAATATGCATTAGAGCTTCCATTTAAATACAAATTAAGCAAAATTAGCCAGAAATTTTGGTCTATGGATTGCATGTGTCTATTATAGCCAATAAATAATATATAAAATATGAAATTGAAAAATTCCCGGAGCACACATAGGTAATAGAGTTTACGCAGAAATTAAGCGAAATATCCAATGAAGCTTTTTTTATCGACATATTGTTCGTATTTTAAAATTTTTCCAGAACTTTGCTGGGCCAATCTGTTGGATTTTTTTTCTTTTTTTCGTTTCGTAATGGAATAGGACTGACCAGACAAATCGCGGGGCAAAAGTAGGCCCAACAGTATTTGACGAACACGATCGGGTAGTGGCCAATCATTTCCTTGACGTTGTCGAAGAACCTGTCGACTCCGTAGGCCCAGGATATCGAGACGCACTCGGTGACGACGATGAATAACAGGCAAATGCCCGAAGCTCCGTAGTCGTCCATCAAAGTCAACACGTACATTCCTCCCTACGGGAACACGGGGGTGGGAGCATTAAAACCGAGAACAACTCGCATTATTCGGTACTCGAAGGCACCGTTCTGCTTGTCTTCCTCTTACTTCGTTCCCGCGATTTGAATGCGCAATTCGAACAGCTCACGACGATATCTCACTTTCATCGAGAATCATCAATTGTGAGAGTTGAAGCTCACGGCTGAAGCTGTGCAAGATACTGTAGTTATATTCCCGACTGCTGGTACTGAAGTTTGCCTTGAATTTATTTGAAACCCCCCGTTTTTTTCGCGTGTCTCTTTACAGCTATTTAAGCATGCAGTATTCAAAATTCAAGGATGCTTCATTCAAGCGTGTTTGTGGCTGATACTGTACAGTACTTGAATGAATATGAAGTGTATATGGCAGTGAAGAGAAAAAGCGGTCCATCCGTTCATTTGTTGTATCCCCGATGCCTTCATTCTGAGACCAGGCACTTGATTTTTCAGACGTAGATAATCCGAATAAGGGATTATCTGAATATAAATTTAAATCTATCCTGAAATAAAATCGCTTCACTTAAAAGGGTCGGGGAAACTCTATCAGCACAGTCGAGGACCAACCCAATGAAATACTTTACGTGATCTCAATCTTCTTATTGTATATATGCGTATTACAGTCCAAAATCATTTCCGTCTTCAATCAACTGTGTATGTGATCAGCTGATTCTTGATTACGAATCAGTACGAAGAAAAAGCTCGCGATTTAATTATACATTAAAAAGGTTTCTTTTGGTCAGACATCCTTGAAATGTTTACGGAAATTCACGTGGAATTAAAACCGACTTAAAAGTATCAGAAAATCAAAGAAATTCTAGGATTAAAAATACTGTACATGATTTATTAGGAGGAGACAGCAATTAATCATTATTTTCAAAGGACAGTTAATGAGAATATTTTGATCTTCACGCCATTATTAATGACAAATTTTCCTTTTCATAAAACATTACACGAAGGTAACGATTTATTATCTTGAATATTCATTTTCTGGGGTCAAGGCGCCGGCCGTTGAGACGGATTATTGAGATTCTCCGCATTGGCTAAAATCCTACCTTACATTGCGTAGGATTTGAAAATGAATTACAGTCAAGCCCAGTTTTAGTGCGCATTGTTTCAAACGAAAATTTATTTGACGGCTAATTCTATAAGTAAAATGGTTTTTTGTTGTCGCAGAATTGCTAGGCCATCAAATCTCTTTTATAAAAAGAAGCCACAAAAAATAAATTAATGGTAAAATTAACTGTTTTTACTGAATTTAAATTTATTTTATAGTGCAGAATACATTAGATTTTTTCCCAAATTGCATCAAGTGAAAAAGAAGAAGTAAAAAAATTAACTGTGTTCACTGAATTTAAATTTATTTACATTAGATTTTTGCCAACATTGCATCAAGTAAAAAAGAAGACCTATCTCTCGCAGTTTTGTATCAACCTTTCAATGAAAGCACGCAATTACCAAGATCAGGTGGAAAGATTTTTAATTTTTCCAAGACTGTCCCAGATATTTAGATGCTTTTTGCTGTGGAGGATGACATTCAAATAAAGCCACCCAATTATATGTAAATAAAAAAATACAAATTTTAAAATTATTTTGAGCATAGAGGCATGACTCTCATTAATAACCTGATGAAATCACTGGATATATGCCTTAATTTCTCTGATTTTGCCCTAATTTTCATCCAGTACGGACACATTTTTCGTGGCACTAAGTGAGTTAGCACTAAATCGGGGTTTCCCTAAAGAACACAACCGAGAGAGATCTGTTCCAAGGAAATTTGTGCCACTATCCAAGGGTGACACTAAATCAAGGGTTGACTGTATTTCACTAAATAGATACCAAAAGGTGTTGTTATGGTGCGTCGCCGAGAAGGTTTTGGTGCTGCCAAAAATGCTATCCATTGACCCTTGTGAGGGTCGAAAGGATGTTACAAGTCAGTTCCCGCATGATTACATATGTATGGGGAAAAGGAATGAAGGACTGGTGAATCGTGGCTCGTCAGACGACAGACAACGGAATGCGGTCCTCCACCTGAGTAATGCATGAGAGTCCGACGAGGAACGACAGGAACGACACGGCGGCGATGAACAACTCTTTTCGAGGCCTGAGATAAGTCGGGTACTCGTCCACAATGGCAGTGATGAAGCCCTCCAGGGTACAGAACTAAGGGTGCGACACGCGAAAAAAATATAAATAAATAAAATTGAATAAAAAATAATAATAATGATAAAGAACGGGTTGAGAAGCGGACAATTCGTCGGACGATTTAGGTCGAGAGGCGACGAATTGTTGGAGCGTTTGTTGCTCCCCGCCGAAGTGCACTTCTCATTACCTGGCTGTCGAGTCCAATCATGATGAACATGAGGAAGAACAAGGCGCCCCACAATGGCGCGTACGGCATCTCCAGCAAAGCCGACGGGTACACCATGAACACCAGACCAGCACCTGAGAACATCCCAAAATTCTGTTTCAGACATCGTAAAAAAAAAAAAGAAACACCGTTTCAAAGGCTTTCACAGACTAAAACATTTCCAGAATAATTATAGTAGATTAAAAAATTAATCTAAAAAACCACGTTTTTCAAGTAAGACTAAAAAGCCCAAAAAAATTTAGTAGATTAAAAAAATTAATCTAAGAAACCACATTTTCAAAAATCAAAAAATAACCTTAAACGTGGTGTGCATCTATTTCATTTGTATTTCACTTCTTCCCAACAATCTCCATGCGCACCACGTTTAAGGTTATTTTTTGCTTTTTGAAAATGTGGTTTTTTAGATTAATTTTTTAATCTACTAAATTTTTTGGTGCTTTTTAGTCTTACTTGAAAAACGTGGTTTTTTAGATTAATTTTTTAATCTACTATAATTATTNAGTTATATTCCCGACTGCTGGTTCTGAAGTTTGCCTTGAATTTATTTGAAACCCCCCGTTTTTTTCGCGTGTCTCTTTACAGCTATTTAAGCATGCAGTATTCAAAATTCAAGGATGCTTCATTCAAGCGTGTTTGTGGCTGATACTGTACAGTACTTGAATGAATATGAAGTGTATATGGCAGTGAAGAGAAAAAGCGGTCCATCCGTTCATTTGTTGTATCCCCGATGCCTTCATTCTGAGACCAGGCACTTGCATTTTCAGACGTAGATAAACCGAATAAGGGATTATCTGAATATAAATTTAAATCTATCCTGAAATAACATCGCTTTACTTAAAAGGGCCAGGGGAACTCTATATCAGCACAGTCGAGGACCAACCCAATGAAATACTGTACGTGATCTCAATCTTCTTAGTGTATATGCGTATTACAGTCCAAAATCATTCCGGTCTTCAATCAACTGTTTATGTGATTAACTGATTCTTGATTACGAATCAGTACAAAGAAAAAGCTCGCGATTTAATTATACATTGAAAAGGTTTTTTTTTGCTCAGATATCCTTGAAATGTTTACGGAAATTCACGTGGAATTAAAACCGACACGAAAAGTATCAGAAAATCAAAGAAATTCTAGGATTAAAAATACTGTACTGTACTGTACATGATTTATTAGGAGGAGACAGCAATTAATCATTATTTTCAAAGGACAGTTAATGAGGATATTTTGATGTTCACGCCATTATTAATGAAAAATTTTCCTTTTCATAAAACATTACACGAAGGTAACGATTTATTATCTTGAATATTCATTTTCTGGCGTCAAGGCGCCGGCCGTTGAGACGGATTATTGAGATTCTCCGCATTGGCTAAAATCCTACCTAACATTACGTAGGATTTGAAAATGAATTACAGTCAAGCCCAGTTTTAGTGCGCATTGTTTCAAACGAAAATTTATTTGACGGCTAATTCTATAAGTAAAATGGTTTTTTGTTGTCGCAGAATTGCTAGGCCATCAAATCTCTTTCATAAAAAGAAGACACAAAAATAAATTAAGGGTAAAATTAACTGTTTTCACTGAATTTAAATTTATTTTACAGTGCAGAATACATTAGATTTTTTCCCAAATTGCATCAAGTGAAAAAGAAGAAGTAAAAAAATTAACTGTGTTCACTGAATTTAAATTTATTTACATTAGATTTTTGCCAAAATTGCATCAAGTAAAAAAGAAGACCTATCTCTCGCAGTTTTGTATCAACCTTTCAATGAAAGCACGCAATTACCAAGATCAGGTGGAGGGATATTTAATTTTTCTAAGACTATCCCAGATATTTAGATGCTTTTTGCTGTGGAGGATGACATTCAAATAAAGCCACCCAATTATATGTAAATCAAAAAATACAAATTTTAAAAATATTTTGAGCATGGAGGCAAGACTCTCATTAATAACCTGATGGAATCACTGGATATATGCCTTAATTTCTCCGATTTTTTCCTAATTTTCATCCAGTACGGACACATTTTTCGTGGCTTTAGCACTAATTCGGAATTTCCCTAAAGAACACAACCAAGGAAGATCTGTTCCAAGGAAATTTGTGCCACTATCCAAGCGTGACACTAAATCAAGGGTTGACTGTATTTCACTAAATAGATACCAAAAGCTGTTGTCATGGTGTGTCGCCGAGAAGGTTTTGGTGCTGCCAAAAATGCTATCCATTGACCCTTGTAGTGAGGGTCGAAAGGATGTTACAAGTCAGTTCCCGCATGATTACATATGTATGGGGAAAAGGAATGAAGGACTGGTGAATCGTGGCTCGTCAGACGACAGACAACGGAATGCGGTCCTCCACCTGAGTAATGCATGAGAGTCCGACGAGGAACGACAGGAACGACACGGCGGCGATGAACAACTCTTTTCGAGGCCTGAGATAAGTCGGGTACTCGTCCACAATGGCAGTGATGAAGCCCTCCAGGGTACAGAACTAAGGGTGCGACACGCGAAAAAAATATAAATAAATAAAATTGAATAAAAAATAATAATAATGATAAAGAACGGGTTGAGAAGCGGACAATTCGTCGGACGATTTAGGTCGAGAGGCGACGAATTGTTGGAGCGTTTGTTGCTCCCCGCCGAAGTGCACTTCTCATTACCTGGCTGTCGAGTCCAATCATGATGAACATGAGGAAGAACAAGGCGCCCCACAATGGCGCGTACGGCATCTCCAGCAAAGCCGACGGGTACACCATGAACACCAGACCAGCACCTGAGAACATCCCAAAATTCTGTTTCAGACATCGTAAAAAAAAAAAGAAACACCGTTTCAAAGGCTTTCACAGACTAAAACATTTCCAGAATAATTATAGTAGATTAAAAAATTAATCTAAAAAACCACGTTTTTCAAGTAAGACTAAAAAGCCCAAAAAAATTTAGTAGATTAAAAAAATTAATCTAAGAAACCACATTTTCAAAAATCAAAAAATAACCTTAAACGTGGTGTGCATCTATNGAGTTGCAAAATTTGATCCGGACAAACAAACAGACAAGAAAGCGAGTTAATAAAAACATGTTAAAAAGGATACGCATCTTATTCAAGTACAGTGTGGGTTAAGTTCACACAGAATCTCTCCTATGCAATTAATATGGCTGCCATCTAACAGCAGTCGGTGTGCAAGTATTGTGGTACGCTAAGGTACCAAATTATTCCGTCACATACAGTATGAGAAACTTAAAAGGCTACACATCCTATTCAAATACAGTATGAGAAAAGATTTTCCATTCTGTGAGCTTCAATTAAGCTGTGGATAGGATTAACAACTTACCGTTCTTTTAATTTGATTGGTTCATTAAACGAGAGCAAATTAGTCTGCATACCTCGCATACTCACTTTGATTCGTGTTATTTAAATCAGATTGATTAATTATCCAAACTATGCGTCAAGTTTCGCAAGTCAGTTATAATTGCTTTTTTTGTTGGTCAAATCTTCAAGGAAATGTTCCGACACTATATCCAATTATCCGTGATGTTTTATCATCCAATCAAACCCACTTGGTCATTAGCCCGCATTATTGGAGTTTTATGAAAAATTTTTTCTTGAGAAAGCGAGAACTGAAGCTAAATCTGAGCGAAAAACATTCACAATAAAAGAGCCTGCTGATTCTTAAATCAAGGATATTTGTTAGATTTGTTCGAGGTTGTGACTGATGTTCCTTTGATTTATTTTCCAGGCGGATTTGTGGCAAAATAACTTGGATTACCAAGTGGATTAGAACTAAATATATGCTCTGTAGCACAGTGTTTCCCAACCCGTGATCTGCAGACCGGAGCTGGCCCGCAGAAGTTGTTTGCTGTCCCGCGGGAAATTTTCTTGAGCATATTAAATTCATTAAAAGCAGCGATGAAGTCTTTCAACTTTATCTGAAATTTGAGAAAAAACAATGCCAGTTGAAATTATCTGATGAAAAGTAAAAGTTAGCTTTTCTCGAAATAACACTGCAGACAAATTTTCACATGCTAAAAGAAATTATTCTCATTTTTTCATTCTAAGCAACCTTTCTTCAAGCCCATTTTTAAAAAGACATTCCACCAAAGCTGCATCATTGTTTCTTAACTTTATTTTTTCAAAAGAGCATGAACTTTTTGAAAACTGTCATAAAGTCCGCCAAACAACACTTTTTTGGGTATGCAAACATTTTATGAAATTTTGCCTGTACACAGATTTTTTTTTTCGAAATTTGCTGGTCTGCAAACAATTTCATGGAATACAAAATTTGCTGGTCCGCAGGCCCAAGAAGGTTCATAACAAATACTCTAGCATACTCAAATAGTAAAAATGATACTGTAAAACTAATGTCTCTATTTTAACAATATACTCGTACTGTATATCTTTAAAAGTTCGCTTGGGAAGTTCCAGGGCCGGATGTGTGACAAGTTTGCGTGATTGCAAATAAACCCCGAAAATCAGAGAATTCATCTAGAGAAACGTTTTTCGGTTTATCGTAAAATATTCATTCCCCTTTCGCGCCATGAACAACTGTAAACCTCGTTTGAAATCAAATTAGGGCGGCGAAGACATAGTGGGATTCACATTAGCCAGCCCGGACTGTTTTCCCCTTCCGGAGGGATCTGAGGAGATTTTAATTGAAGTGATTAGACCCGGCATGCCATTATTAAATGTAGCCAAGGAAAACAGGGGAAAAATCAGATAGGCGAAGAACGGAAGCAGGACGGAAGGAGGAGAACATATGCGACAGCAATTCCGGAGTGATCCTCTCCCATTCCTCGTTGCACATGGGCCCGTTTGTAGCCGAGAGCCTTTTGCCATTATTCGAGAAACGCAGGATAGTATATAAACCTTCCCGAAGGACGTGTATATGATACATATATAATATATATATATATACATATACTGTATATACGTATATATACAGTATGCGAGGGTCTTGACAAAAGTTCATGCAATCATTCAAAAGATGTCATACAATTGAGCTGAAAACAATTTATCGATAAGGGAAAACATATTATTTGGCCCCAAAAAAAATCAGTCCTGTTTGACAATTTGTTTTAATGTTTTGCAAAATTCACCGTAGCAGAGTTTTGCTCTCCACTCAAAAGATGAGGCGCCCTTCCTGCAGATATTTTATGTTGTAGCCCAGCTTTCCTCTCAGAATTTTTAAAATCAAAGTGGAATTCCTTCTAAGGGCTACAATATAAAAAATCTGCAGGAAAGCTGGGCTAAAACATAAAAAATCTGCAGGAAGGGCGCCTCATCTTTTGAGTGCGATGGAGAGCAAAACTCTGCTACGGTGAATTCTGCAAAACATTAAAACAAATCGTCAAACAGGACTGATTTATTTTTGAGGCCAAAGAATATGTTTTCCCTAATCGAATAAATTGTTTTCAGCTCAATTGTATGACATATTTTTAATGAATCTCTTGATTGGATCGAGAGCAAAACTCTGCTACGGTGAATTTTGTAAAATATTAAAATAAATGGTAAAACAGGACTGATTTTTTTGGGGGGCAAAGAATATGTTTTCCCTAATCGAATAAATTGTTTTCAGCTCAATTGTATGATATCTTTTGAATGATTCCATGAACTTTTGTCAAGACCCTCGTATATATTTCCTCGACGAAACGACGACAGGAAAGGGAGGAGAAGGAAGGGAATTTGCAGCGCGTCTCGGAGAAGACGGCTTAGTTCCTTCATTACCTATCCCATAGTCTTCCCTTTCTTCCTGCATTCACCGCCACGTTAGTACGGTCGGCTAAGTTTTCTGATTTATTTCCCTGGGGTAATTTTGCCTCGCTGGTTCTCGGTATTCACTATAGAGGGGGTTCGTCGACAAGTGCGGTATTCTCTGGTCGCCCGGGTTTCTCTGTTCGGGGGAAGTGACGGAATATTTTTCCGAGGCCTCGATATACGTCTAGAGCAGAAGAGCTGGGGGTGGGTCTGCATCTCAGCGTACCAACCCTGTCTTTAAAGGCCCGAAGGGGTCTGCCATCTTGACGACTGGGTTTTTTTTTTGGGTATGCATTTTCCCTGAAACAATATCACATGCACGCGTCGGAAGCAAAAACGGGAGAAATGAATTTCAAAACCATTCAGGGGAAGAATAAAGAAATCAAGTGCGGGGTGGCACGACGAGAAGTTCAAAGCCCTTCTCCTTCTGTCCTTTCCAGCTCCCCGCGTAGTAAGTTTTTCAAGAATTCGTTTAGTAAAGAAAAATTATGAAACACGACGAGGGTTTCCCCGCAGAGTACAGAGCAAAAAAAGTGTATTTTTTGAAGATGAGGATCGAGACACTTGATGCTGCTAAAATTCAGCAAGAGCATAAGTACGTTTCAGGATGGCCGAAAATTTTCTGCCGCGTCGAACAGTAAAATTAGTGCTGGATTTTTAGGTTTTCGAAAGCTCCCTCAATTAATCATTAATCAAGGAGAAATCGACGATCCACTAATGCCCAGAAAATACTATGCCTCGGGCAATTTACTTTAGTTTACATTTTTCTACTGGTATTCTCCTACTTCATGAACAAAGGACAGAATTACTTTGATTGCAGTCCATAACCAAATTTTAAGACATTTTGTGAATGGATTACAGGAAATTCCAATGCAGTACATACGTTTAGGAGTTCTCAGTATATCCGGTAATTTCCTAAGTAGCTGTTTTATTTTCTCAGCTGCTATGATTCAAGTCGTCGCTTTTGGTATAATGTCGACTGTAAGTCTTGATTCAATTTGAATCTTACATTTTAATGGAACCGCGGCGTCGTCACTTTATTTGAAATTCTGATCACACGCTATTTCCTCATGCTACCAAAAATATTTTCAATGCTCATATATGCTTCATGTATAAGCGCGAGGATCAATTTGAGATTTCAATTGAAATCTCAAATGGATCTTGCAGATCGACGTAGCCGTATCCCAAGATGTGGGTATACGTCGATCTGCATGGAATTTTCGTAATAATAATTTAAATCCTAGGGAGATCAGTTGTTCGAAGAAAATCCGGCCTCAGAAGAAATATCGGTAGTTTCTTCTCCTGAAAATGTTCACCGGAAATGTGACAGTGGCAGCGTTTCACAAGCACCGAGCGCATCGAAGGCCTGCCTGTCCAAATGTCACAGGCTCCAACAAAGAACGAACGGGAAAAGTAAATACGTGAAAAAGGTAACAAAAATAGACTAGAGACGAGTAAAGAATGGAACGAAGCTAGAGCCGGAAATCGCTTTGCTGCAAAAAAGGAAAAAGAAGAAAAAAAAAACTGAGAAGCCGGTCGATCGCATGCGTACGCAGCTTATTCTCCGCATCGCGTTGCTTTCCAGCCTCAGCCGTTCTTCATCCAATAATCGTTTGGTTTCGTTCTCGACAATGCTTTTTTTTTTTTGGCATACCCCCCCCCCTCCCCCAGATTTTAAAAATAAAATGTTGTTTCCTTATTTTTTCCCCCTTGCTTTGCCTCTATAACCATTTTTTTAGCCTTTTTTGAAGCTGCTGAACATAGTAAAAAGAATATGGCTGATCATTGAGTTTTCGTCGAAAATTGAAATCACCACACGAAAGTCTAAAACTCAAGTTATTCATTTCGGAAACGAGATTTGCCAACGGTCATCTGGTATAATTCTGATTTTAAATATTTGGGGATTCATCAGAACAATGAACTGCATTCTTGACAATGCTTCTTTTTTTGTCGCAGTTTTCCCCTGCTTTTTCCAAAGAAAATGTTGTTTCCTTCTTCCCCCCCCCCTTGCTTTGCCTCTATATATGCATTTTTAAACCTTTTTTGAAGCTGCTAAACAAAGTTAAAATAATATGGCTGATCATTGAGTTTTTGTCGAAAATTGAAATCGCCACACGAAAGTCGAAAATTCAAGTTATTCATTTCGGAAACGAGATTTGCCAACTGCCATCTGGTATAATTCTGATTTTGAATAGGTGAGAATTCCTCAGAACAATGAACTTCATTCTTCAACGCTTCTTTTTTTGTCGAAGTTTTCCCCTGCGTTTTCAAAAAAAAAAAGCTTTTCCCTTGCCTCTATATGCATTCTTGCCTTTTTTTAAAGCTGCTGAACCAAGCTGATCATGACCTTTTGTCGAAAGCTGAAATTGCCACACGAAAGTGGAAAATTCAAATTATTCATTTCGAAACACAAGATCTGCGACCTGCCATCTGGTAAAATTATGATTTTGAATAGGTCAGAATTTCTCAGAACAATGAACTTCATTCTCGACAATAACGCTTCCTTTTTTGTCGCAGTTCCTTTTTGTAGTACTGTATAGTTAAATAATATGGATTGTGGCATTCTTTAAAGCTGCTGAACAAGGTTACAAGAATATGGCTGATCATTACGTTTTATTGTCGAAAACTGAAATCGCCGCACGAAGGACGAAAATTCCAGTTATTCATTACGAAACACAAGATCTACCAACTGCCATCTGGTAAGATTACGATTTTGAATAGTTCAGAATTTCTCGGAATGATGAACACAAATATATCTTCTTGAAATCAGCTCTTGCGTAACAGTAAAAAACAGCGAAGAAAATCATTGAACTTTGGAAATGATTTTAAAGCTTTGCAAAAAAAGACATCTCCACCTCAAACAGACAAGTTTACTGGAAAGTTCCTCCGAACACACTGCATGATTTCGAAATAATACTCCGATACCAGATTGCATAAATATTCGGATTCATTGAGGGTTATTCGGTTCATAGAGGCACGAAAACGAAAATTTTGGAGTGAGTAGATTATTTTAACAATGTTTTCTGAATATTCTACCACTTTAAAAACAAAAAAGTGCCATGCATGACTCCGACTCGGATAGAATAATTCTGATTTTATTCCTATGTCTCAATTGTGCAAACAAACTAAACTCGTTGATTTTCTTGATTTCGTCCAGTCAAATTTATATCTCACGACAAATATTTTTTTTAAATTGCAAACTGATCGTTGATATATAATCTTTCCTCTCCAAAAACCTGAAAGAATTCTAGATTCTCTGTGAAAGTGTACTGAGAAGCGGCCGTCAAAGACATCAAAACGAAAATCCCTCTTACGCAGATCAAGGAAATCGATTAAAAGACGTGAATTCAAGCATCGCCGAATGCTTTCTTGATCTGCACATAATATTACAAAATTGCCAACATCGCCTCGCCTATTTCGGCTTCGCACTGAAATCGGGCCATAAAATCTAAAACTCTCCCTTATACAGAAAGTAAAGAAATCCCTCTCAATGAAGCGACTTAAATTATTGCAAATCCCTCCTTGATTTTGAAACAATAAGATTTCACCCGAGTTAACACGCTTTCAAAAGATTTCGTAGGTAATCATATCCGAGATATGAAAAACGTAGAAAACTAAAATACCTCTTGATTCTTACGGAAATTAACGAATCTCTCGCAAAGAAGTAAATACGCGTGGAAACTCTTTACAAAAAACATTCACGGATCCTCGAAAAGTGTGTTACGGGAAAAATTCATTATAACGAGATTACAATGATGTAATAATTTAGGCGTATTTTCAGAAATTCAGCCATTGAATTATCAAAACTCAAAATGTGTTGTGGCAATATCAGAACATCAAGCAAAAGTAGCCAAGTTTCCCAACAGGAATAACTGTTTCCCCTGTCATAAAATAATCTCTGCGCAACTTTCTGATTGAAGTGTTATTCTGCGATTTTCTTCCGAGCAATGCCGTATTTTTTCAATACCGGCAACAGGCAGCTATGGTTTTGAATTTTCCCACTCAAAGATATATTGAAGAATAATTTAAAGCAAAATTCTGATAATAGCAAGGGGAACGCTGGAAAAATCACATAACATAATGCATGACGATGAATTGAAAAGGAGGAAGATGTGTTATAAAGCTTATTGTTTCAGTATTGCACTTGAGGTTTTTGTTCTGTTGGTACGCGCATAATCATTTTTAAATGCTTTCTTGATCTCCAAAAATAATGCTGTGCATAATTAGTCAACATATCCTGAATTTTCATATCCGCGAGACAGCAGGCATATAAAATGGCATACAATATATCTTATCAAGACAAGTGACCTCACCTCCTTCCGTAATTTTATTTCGAAAATTTCGTTGGAATGCGCGTGATCGCCTTTAAATGCTTTCTTGATTTAAGAATAAAGTTTTACATAATTAGTCAACATCTCCTGAATTATACCGTCCGAGACCCGGAAAAGCAGGAATATCAAATGGAATACAATCTTAGGCCCCATGTTTGGAGCAAAGGAACCATTCCATGTGCGTTTTTCCCTACAGAAAGACAAGTGAATTCACCTCCTTCCGAAATTTCACTTGGAAAATTTCGCTGGAATGCGGATCATCGCCTTCGAATGCGTTCTTGATTTAAGGATACATTTTTTTATAATTAGTCAACATCTCCTGAATTATCATTTCCGAGACACGAGAAGTAGGCATATAAAAGGGCATACAATCAATAGGCCTTTTGTTTGAAGCAAAGGAACCATTCCATGCGCGATTTTTTCCCCAGGGAAAGACAGGTGACCTTAGCTTCTACCGAAATTCGACTTGGAAAATTTCGTTGGAATGCGCATAATCGCCTTCGAATGCTTTCTTGATTTAAGGATACAGTTTTTTACAATTAGTCAACATCTCCTGAATTATCATTTCCGAGACACGTAAAGTATAGGCATATAAAAGGGCAAACAGTCGATCCTAGGCCCCATGTTTGAAGCAAATAAGGAACCATTCCATGTGCGTCTTTTTTCCCCCAGGGAGCAGACAAGTGACCTCACCTCCTTCGGCGACCTCGGACACGGGTCGGTTCTGCTCGTGCGCCATGAATCCGATGACCGAGAACACGACGAAGCCGGCAAAGAAACTCGTCGCGGAATTCACGCAGCAGACGAAGATGGCTTGCCTGTGAACAACAGACAACAAACAATTGTTGAGAATGATGAGTGAGTGAGTGGCACGCCATTCGTCGCCTTTTGTCGCCGTCATCGTCGGAAGCACACAGCTGCACCCATATCACACAATTTACCAGTTTGCTGCTACTGATGATGCACGCAAAACGTCGACACAGACGTCGACGCTGCGGGAAAAGATCCTCTGCGTTCGTCTTCATTATACAATCTCTTCTCACATATAACGCATGAGAAAAAAAAATAATAATGAAGAAAGGGAAAATGTTGGCTTTCCTTTTTTTGGTAATGAGACGCAAAAAAAAATAGAATTTCTCTCAGTTATTTCCTTCTTGCTCGTCGTTTCATGCCAGATGCTCGTGCATGAGAACGAGCTTCGTGACACATGTTCGTCGTTTCCTTGGGGTTTCCGGGCTTGTCTGTCCTCCCTGAACTCGCAAAATTGTGCGCCCAACATCATCGAGCATCAAAACTTGAACGACACACATTCGTCGAACGAATGTGCCAATAAAAACGCTTCTACGACTCCAATCGTCCGTGGCATCATTTATTCCATGAAGAAATTGCCGCAAATAAATGCTTGCCTCTCTGATACCAAAATATACCAGGCGTCCATAAAAATAAGCTATAAAATACTGACGATTACCTAATGCAACAATTGCACGACTTTTATAAGCTATTCAGAAGCGAAATTAACCCCATCAAAATTTCGTCCAGTATTTTGAAATCGCAGAGACTCAATCGATAGCCTCTGTACGTTAGAGAGGTGTTCGATTTTTATTTCTGACTATGGAAATCATCGAAACCCGGATGTGCACCATTACATCAAGAGAAAGCGTTATACAACCATCACAATTTAAATGTACTGTACATTCTTCAACCGACGAAGTAATTATAAAATACTGCGCAGTACTAAAATCGGTAGGTCCACTTCTATTTATCGATTTTGTAAGATTTTAAATATACCATAACCCAATAACAGCCAAAGTTCCTATGCACCAACTTATGCTTGATTTCACTCATTTTACACCATCAAGATAAAATTTTCAGGCATATTAAAAAAATATAGATTTCCCGTAAAATGCTATCTGCCATGAGCCCCATTTGGGGTATCAGGGTTTTTCATCTGTTGTGATCAATCAAAATGCCAGAAGATGAAAAAATATCTCAATGCATTTAGATATAGCCAGCAGACTTTAAGGAAAACCAAATTTTTGTATTAGCTGCCGTAAAAAATACTTTTATTGCATTCCAAAAATCATGCTTCAATTTTCTAATGGAATCTGTGACTTAGATTCAGAAAACATATTTCTGTACATTGAAAACCAGTAGAAAAATGGTCAAGTGAAGTGCCTACTTGTGGATAACGTCAACTCAGAGCATGATCACAAATTTAAATAATTTTCCTCAGTTTTTATTTTTACTGGGAAGCAAAAAGACCCAAATGGGGCCCACAGGGCTGGTATTGGGTTGATCAGTTTTATTCCCGGTTGACTAGCCATGAATTTTCTTGCGGGGTTATTTAGAAGTTTCCTGCTGGCTATCACTAAGATTATCAACACACAGTTATTGAAGTCTTCGGATAGTTTGAAGGAATTCATACGCTGGGCAACAACACTGCTTTAGCCCATCAAACTACTTTGGAATGCAATATTTTGTTCATAACTTTTTGGCCAAATATAGCAGCTATGAACTCAACTTGAATGCAGCTAGAAAGGGGAACTTCGCCTCCAGCATCCTATAACCAGGGAGGCCAAAAAACTTGGGTTTATTCCATGGCGTAACCTGACCTAAATCTTCGGGTTAGCAAGTTAACCTTCCTCGGAAAAATTGCGTAAACATCTAATATTCCAGATAAATTCAGGCAATTAATGGTCGGATCCCGACTTGAAACAATTTAATATTGCAGTGTGTGAATAATTAATCAAAATCAGGACGCGGCAGTAAAAGAATACCCGCTGTTCATGATTCCTACCTTCTACTTTTTTTTTGGCAAACAAAAACGTTCAATCGTCCATAAAATGGTTCTATCTTCTAATTATAAAGACGAAGAAGAAGCAGTAAGTAATTCTCCGAACATGGCAGCATTCAACCCAAGTCGATCGAACAAAATCCAATTTATATATTCCTTCGGAAAGCTGTAATTACTCCATGCCAATTTAACCGAATGTTGCTCGGTTGTGTATGATCTGTTCATCGGTTGAATGTTGCCTAACAGGTTTCATCGTTTTATGTTCGAAAAAGGATTTTTAAAGGGAAAAAGCAACAACTGCGTTATGCCAATATAGTATTTCCATTGTCTTAGGCACACATTTTTGCACTGCAGTCTTTGATGATGCTGTGTATGGTTTAAAAAAAATTTCAAGTCAGCTGATATGGAAGACATTATACTCACTGGTAAACATTGTTATGGAACTTGTTGTAGCTTCCCAAAGCGATCAAAGTTCCGAGAGCCAAACCGTATGAGAAGAAAATCTGCGTTATCGCGTCGATCCACACCTGCAAAATGACGACAGGAAAAACTCTCATAATGAAAAACAATCGCAAGGATAATAGCAAAAAAAAAGGGGGGGAGGGAAACGAAGGAGCTACTGTATAGAGACGCAATTTGCAAATTTCGCCAGGAAGGCAGCGGGTATCCCGGAAACTTCGAAATATCTGCCTATTTCCCGTTTCTCCGTGGAACCCCATCGGGGAGTCCAAGAAGCGGAAGAGACCATTCCGAGTTTTGAGGGAATAAATTCCTGCCTGCTTCTCCTCGCACCTACATATTCCCCGCTTCCCATCCTTCCCATGTGTAGAGTGTGTGTGTGTGTGTGGAAATATTAAGGCATTTCCTCGCGAAATCCCCGAAATCTGATCGCTTCGATCCCTGCACGTCTCTCTGGTGCCCGGAAATTGCGAACGCAGTTCCCGTCCTCGGTGGGGGGAAAATACGGGGGTCGCCTTTGAAGAGGAACTCGAGAAAGGAAACCCATCTTCCACCCTTCACGAATCCTCCTCGGGAGTCGCCGAAATGTTGGGGGTTTTCCGCGGGGCAGGAAGCTGATCGATTGGTAGCGGGGAGCGGTGTTCGTACGCCATGATACGAGCATGTGTGCTTCTGGTGATGTCAACGCGGTGTTTTTCAGCGGCGAGACCCAGTTTCTTTCTTTACCTTGTTTTTTTTTTCTTCCTGTGTGCTTCTCTTTTCCCCGCTGAGTTGCGAATACTGTACAGTATATAACGAATAGAGAGGACAGGCAGACGGGAATAAAGGGGATTTTCACCGGAAAGAGCGACTGAAAGGCTGAACAGCATCTTACCTACAGCACGAGGACCGTCCATCCTGATAAAAGTTGAACCTCGATAACTCAAACCGCCCGAAGGCGATTTTTTTAAAAAGTCCCAGTCTGAATTTCCTTAAACGGAACAATGCAATAAAAATCTCTCTCCAACTTCTGAAGGCTTTTCCTCTCAAACCTCTGTATTTCAAATTTGCAGAGCTCTTTTTGCCGAATATTTTCTTGACACAGGAAAAAGAAAAGCAACAAAAAAGTAACAATTAATTTTTAAAAGAAGTGAAAGACCAATTGTGCAAATTAACCTTTGCCTCCAAGTTCAGCATAATCCTGCCAACTAATTTAAAATGAAATTTAAGGCCCAGAATATCACCATTACTGACAATGCCTTGAAATTCTTCCATCATTCCTAGAAGAAAAATGCTTGTTTCCCCAACTTGAATTTTTGCTGGTCGCTTGAAATTCGACTTGGAGAGGTTCGACTGTTAATATCAGCACGTTTCCCGCGCATTCTTCGATTTTTTTTCACGAGACAAAAATAAATTCCTCAAACCACATTTATAGGCTTGAATGTACCTCAATTTATGCCTGGAAAATGAAAACACTGGCCTTTCGGACTGAAGACTCATCTTCATTGAATTAAATTTCATCAGAATCAGAGAATTGGCTTTTTTTAAACTTATATACATGCTTTATCAACTAAGTCTCGAACAGTTAGTACTTAAACACTAACAACACAAATGAAAATACCACATCCTTCGCCTTGAACTGAAACCATTAGAAATGATTTGTTAATTTGAACTTCGGAAGATTTAATTTCAAAAGTTGTGTTCGTCAGAAGAAATGTAGAAAATTTTCCTTATAACATGCGCCCTTATAATCGATACACGTACCTTGATTATTGGCCAAGAGATAATTAAAAATACAGCCCAGGAAAACATTTCGTTCAGGCCATGGCGTAACACATAGAGGGTTTTTAATGGATTTTATACGGAAAGAGAGTGAATGGATGATAAGCCAATGGTGCTTATGTAAATATGCATGGACTCATGGTATGTTTGAGGGGACTGAGATGGAAACTGCTGTGAAGAAATCGAATTTTGTGAAAAGAAACAATCCAGCAGTCCCATGCTTTAAATAGAGCAGAATAAATGCATTCGATGCTTACAAGTTTGTTCAATGGCTTAAACATACAACCCGCTTTTTCAAGGGTAAAATTATTTTTAAATTACGTGAACTAACACGTTTTCATAAATCTACACACTTTTCTAATTTCAAAATCAAATGTAAAAAAGTTGACAACATATTGAGATAACGCGGTTGGAATACTTTCCATAGTTGTGTACAGTAAGCTTTCTTACGGAAGTTGAGCAAAAAAGATGATTATTCTTTTTATTAAGAGTCTAATACAAAGTTTCCCAAACTTTTTGGTCCCACGGACTGGCAAATTTCCAAACTTTTTTCTGTGGACCAGCAAAGGTTCATGAATTTTTCCGAACACCAGCAAATTTTCATAAAATTTGTACATGCTTAAAAAAGTTTTGCTTGAAAAACAGCTTTAATAGCAGGTATTTTAAAAGCTTCTGCTATTTTTTTGTTGCAAAAATTAAGCCAAGAACCATTGAAGCAGCTATAGCAGAATGTTTAAAAAAAATGGAAAGGTGGGCTTGAAGAAAGGTTTTTCAGACTCAATTTATTATTGAATCAGATAAAAAAAAATTCTGAAGTATTAAAGGAGAAAAGCCAAGATGCATTTTTATGAGGTAATTTCAACTGCCATTGTCTTGCCAAAATTTGAGATAAAAATAATAGCTGTAACATCCTTCATCGCTACTTTTCAAAAATGCATTAACCTGGAAAAATTTACCGCGGACCGGCAAAAAACGTTTGCTGATCCGCTGAGGTCATGAGTATTTTTTTGTTGTTGGAACAATCTATATACAGTATGATTAAAATTCATGGGAAATCCAGCTAATGAAACAAACCTTCAAGTCAAGCTACTTGCGGTCGTTGGAAACACGTGAAGGATGCAGTTAAATGCAGTTCAATTTTGATCAGTAATAAGCAGTAATGCTTCTGCAGTAAATCTTTAATTTCCCTGGCCAATTTCATGCCTGTTTTCGGAAGAAAACGACGATTTTTTTTCGATTTTCCCCTATAGCAGGTATCTTCGAATTCTGAACACTGTAAATCATCATACTGACATTCATCGCAGAATATTCCAGGGATGCTGTGCGGGGTTCTGTTTGTTATGGTTGTCAAAAGCGATTCCACGCCGCTTCTGTTCGCTTTTATTTTATTTTATTTATTTATTTTTACTAGTTTTTTGCCTCCCCGGAATTTATGACTGCGTCTCAACAAGAGACGACAGCCAGTCTGCTGGTTCTGTCTTATATGCGGACAAATGAGCCGACAACGGCGGCGGCTTCGCTTTGCTACTGCTTTCTGCTCGACGAAACGCGCTTCGTGATCTATTTTCTTTTTATTTTTGGTTCCCCTCCCCTCGGCTGACAATTGTTGTTTTACAAGATGTTTTCCCCCCGCGGCGTAACGTTATGTTCAAAGCTTATGGCCGAGTTCAATTACCGGGCGATGACCTTGCACCGAAGAAAAAAAAAAAAAAACAGCTACCAGGGTTGGGAAATTCCAGAGATTTTGGACGAAGGTCACTCGAGCTTACCTGCGAGTGAGCCAATTTTGAGAAATCCGGTGTGAGGTAGAACTTGATTCCTTCCGAAGCACCTTCCAGGGTCACACCACGGATGAACAAGATGAACATGATCACGTAGGGAAAGAGCGATGTGAACCACACAACCTGAGAACATTTTAGAAAAAAGGATCAGTACGTAAACAAAGTCCGTATGTATCCAAATCATCGGAAAGATTGTGGATAATCCTCTGAAAGAAGCAGGAGAATATTCGAAAGAGTAAGACAAAAACCGCATCATTTTCTGCATGTTAAGAAGGATTTCAAATTTTTGAATCTTGATTGACCCGAAGGCATAATCACAGATGTAAGTTTAAAGTCTCTATATAATGTAATCTATGCTTCCCATGTTTGAGATGCAAAAAAACTGCCATGAAAACCAAAGCATATCCATTGGTATAAAAAGACATAAAACTCTGAATTTTATTACTGTATTGATATTGCATGTAGCCCCAGCCCCTTTCAACACGATTTATTTTTCATGACTCGAGCACTAAAAATATTCTTAATGGCTTGACTTTCACTTTCAAGTTTTCGAGGAACCATTTGACAAATTTAACCGTACCTTGACGAGGTTTGTATCAGTACTTTCAAAGCTCAGAGTCTTACTTAGAATGAAAATGATCATAAATTTCGCGAGAATTTTGATGCATAAATAAAATGAAAGGTGGGACTCGAAATGTACGGTATTTACCACATTACATTGGTGTTTCAATTTTGGATTGTTTATTACTGTAAACTTATTCTTTCTTGATACAATATTGGGGAATATCGAGTTCAATGGCTCAGAAAAATGGACGAATCTTCCTGTGGGGGGGAGTACTGACCTTTCCGGTCCATTTGACTCCCTTCCAAATACAAAAGTACACTAAGACCCAGATAACAGCCAAGCAGATGGCCAGCTCCCACACAATAGGTCCCGGTTCCTCAACTCCAGAGCTGATTTGCAGAACTCGACGACTGCGGGAATGTCGGAGAACAAAGAGGATTTAGTATCGACCTTCTTCTTGGGTCAAGATTCGAAACGGGTTCGTGGCCTCACTTCCAATACTCCTTCACGGAGTCGGAGAAGTTGGCCGCGGGCAATGTCAAGTTATTGACGGTGCAAAACATTTGGTTCGTGTCCTCGGTCTTGAAACACACCGACTTCCTCTCCTTTGAGCTCAAGCACATGTCGGTGTTCCATGGATTATTGCAAGACCCCCAGGGCAATGCTAATATTCACATGCGGAATCCAAACATTAGAATAACCAAAAAATCAGATTCTTCTGATTAAAACACTCCCATTTTATCCTTCCAAAACGTGAAATTGCGGATTGTGATGACGACACGCAAACAAGGTGTATAATTCTCCCCGTATCATCCTCAAAAATCGTTAGTTTCTTTCTCCAGAGCCAACTTTTAAGAAATTGCATTAAATTCTATCAGCATTCATTTTTTTAAAAGTAAACCCTCCTTCATATTACAGTATTAGTAAATTCGATCACTTTGTTTATGACTTGTACTGACTACACTTCCCCGTAAAAAAGCTCTTGAAATATTTTGAATGGCCTACTTAAGCAATTTTCAAAGTACTGTAATATACTGTATACGCAGTCTCAGCAATTTAACCAAAACTCGAGTTAATTCAATCTGTATGAAAACGCAAAAAATATGCTCGAAACGCACTGGCAGCACATGAGCGGATTTTAAATCATCACTCTGGAACATAAGCCCCTTATTCTCCGTTTCAAATAATTTGTGAACTTTCTTTTGGGAAATTTTGTAGATTTCGTCTGTACTTGGACCGCATTTTCCTTTCGTTTTGGCTTGTTTATTTTTGAAATTGGAATTAAAAATCTGCTTGAAGCCAGTACAGCACGTAAATATCCCTCAAATATACTGCTCAAGCTTAAATGGAACTCATTCATTCTTGACAAACGGTGAAAGTAGTAGTGAAGGAATTTTGAATTGAACGTCAAAGGATTCTTGAAATAAATGCTGCATTTTGAAGCTGCTGTGACATTCCAAATATCAAAAGTGATTGTCAACCAACAAGCAATCAATCAAAAATAATTATTAGCATTTGAACAAATTCTCGCCACAATTAGTCAGACCTGTAATTGGCATTTTATCAGAATATCTCGGGCATTTACACAAGGAAGTAATCTCTGAATCGTCATTTTTCTGAATTCGCATGTGAGAAACCACTGAAAATGCTGATTATTGTTGAAAAGTGTCAGCAGAATATATTTTATTTAATGCATCTAAAAATGAAAACAGCGTAACGTTTTCTGATTATGCTATAATTTTCCCGGTTTATCTTCCTTATTATTATTTTTATACATTTTTCGTGCGACGACATAAACTACTATACGGAAAACTGCATCTCTTTTTTTTCTCATGAAAAACATTGACTGGAATCTGATTATTTACTTGTTTGCGTGTCAAACGATGCATGTTGCCAACCCCGAACCAAATCGGGTACTGGGGAGGGGGGTATTTAAGTTTAAAAGCTGAATATTTTCGTAGAAACACGAAAAATTGCGACACTCACTCGCGCTGAAGGACTGCACCAAGTAGAACAAGGCCCACGAAAGCATGACGATATAGTAGATGTCTAACCAAACGGCCATCATCGCGGCACCCAGTCCGACACCTAAGTGAGGCGAAGCATTAATTGGTCTCGGGCAAATTTTTGAGACGATATTTTTAAATAGGGCATGACCTACCTTTAAAGCCTGGGCACAGTTTCCAAACGCCTAAGCCCCCGATTCCTAAATACTGGCCCAGACACACCTCCAGCAGGTACATGGGGATTCCGCAGACGATTACTCCAATTGTGTAGGGTACTAAAAAGGCTCCTGTGAATGATGAAAAATTCTCAATTTCAGTATTATGTAATAAGAGCATTCGTGAAATATTCCCGAGAATCTAACGTGATCAGCATAATAATTGGCGACATAAAGTTTACTTCGGAAAAAATTTTAAGTTCTCTCAAAATATTACGCGAGATTTTTAGTGGGAGAAAATACTGGGGGAAAAATTTTTAGCCGAAAGAAAAACTCTGTAAAACACAAAACAAATTTTTGAAGCATGAAACGTTGAAATGAGCTATTGGTATTTCAATTATATTTTTTAATCGCATGCTTTCTTCCAGCAAAATACGGTAATCAATCATTCATATGTTTATGGAAAATACCTTGACGACACGATCGTAAATTGTTTTTTTTCGCATTACTGAACATCCTCGCTTGAGAATTTATCTCATTTTTCATCTTTTTTCAAGGGAAATTTGATATGCCCATGTATCGGCCGCATGTTACCCAACTGATAGATATATCCGTGTTTACCCAATTACCACATGCTCAGAAGTTTTCTGGAAAATTTAGTCAGAAAATCGGGATGCATGTGGGATGCAGATACAGTATACATTTTAAGCAACAATATCATGAAAACACAGTTGTGTGAGTCAACATTTAGACATGAGTCAAAAATGGATAGGAAATTCTGCAGTCCTCTTTGAATGTTTTTATGGTCTTTCGTTCAAAAATAATATTCTTTCATTTCTAATTATTATTGTGTAAAAAAAAATAGATTTTAAACACACGAAAAACTTCGTTGCGGGTATTTCGCGGGTACAGGTTTTTGGGCAAATTTTAAGCAAAAAAATCCACTACAGCAAGCCTTGCACTTTTTTTTTGGGTCCTTTTGATGCCGGAAGATCAGATTATGTGTGGTTTTCTTCTTCACAGTTATATTCTGTATTTTCAAGTTTATAACCATATTTTACAGCTTTTGATTTTTGGAGGATTTATTCCTAATTTTCGATGAACTGGAGAATCAATCGAATAAGTTCCCATTTTGGAAGTCTGTAGGAAAAATTGATTCGACATGCGGACGTTGCGACATAAGGACAAGAGCACCAATTATGTCCGCATCTTGGGTTTACACTCCACAGTGTACATTTCGATCTGAATATGAGGGGTTACACGTTTCCGCATGGACCCGTTTCAGCGGAGACTTGAAATGACTGAATAGTGAATACCAGGGATGGATTTTTAAAAACATTTTTCTCATGTGCACTAGTTCCAAGAGGTTTAGGCAGACACCTTCTCGATGTCACCACTGCGATTTGTACACACTTCTCAGCCCTTTTGATCCATGTGTTGAAACAGGCTTAGAAACGTTCACTTGTTAAATTTTGAAGCTTCCCCATAATAGCAGCGATAAAAAGCTGATCCGCGCGGAACCGTGTAACCCCTCGTACAATAATTGTTGTTGTTGCTATCCAAGCACGAGAATGCGGTATATTTCCAGGGTTCGGGTTATTTAAATTTAGTATGTAACGTCGTCTAAATTATAATACGGGATTTGGCTAGTTCATGATAATCAGGGAAATGGGTTCAAAAGTTGGGGTTCGTCATCGACGACGTCGGTCGTTCGTTTGATGAGCATCATGCCGACATTACCCCCGCCGTTTTTGTAGCACAAGTACGGGAATCGCCAGACGTTGCCGAGCCCGATGCAGAGTCCGACCATGGAAAGGATGAAGTCGAACTTGTTGGACCAGCCGCCACGTTCGTCGTTGTACTCTGCCGGCGGTTCCGCCTCTCGTTCCACCACAACCCGGCTGTGCTGGCCCTGGCCATGGTCCACGGCGGCCGTGTCCACGGCGCCGCGGCTGGCCCCGGGCTGGGTCCCATTCAGCCCGGCCGGGTGCTGGTTCATCGTGTTCATCTCCATCTGTTCGAAGCAAATTTGCACGATGTGTATACAGTAGTACAGTTGGTTTACTAAAGTGGAACCCTCCGATAAGACGCCACCATTTGTCCAGAGCAATTTCGGCGGTTTAAAGGGGTTGGCGGTTTATTGAATATATTTCATTTTAAATTATTATATAAATAATACTTGATTTTACTCCCAAAAGTCATAGAGATACAGGTTTTCTAGAAACTTCAGTAATCTTCCAAAGATAATTGCTGTGATCAATTGATCACTATTTCAGAAATTTCATTTTGCTGCATCAATTTATTCAAATTTTAAGATTAGGTCAATATATTGTTCAAATTTTTAGAAAAATGATCATTATTATTATTTTTATTCTTACAAATACAAGATCCTTCACAGAAATTACAATTCCATAACAATGTTGGCTTTGTAACAAAGGAAAAACTAACAGGAAACAGCACTTTTGTTTCATGACTAATACTGGCGGATGGCGGTTGGCGTCTTATCGAGGTTTTCTATAGAATTTAGAGGCGGCTATGAAATTCCAAATATTCAAAATTTTCATCATGCAACCAAATCGTTGAAAGAACTGGTCAGACCAGCAGCTAGTGATTTAGGGAATGGTTTTTTTGTTGTTGAAATTCTCGCAGATGATGTCAGGCATTTACAGTTGGAAAGAAAAACTGGATCGTCATTTCGCTGAAAATCAACTGAAAATGCAGGTTTCTCTTGATTACTTTTAAATTCTCAATGAAAGTTTTTGATGTACAGTACTTTCCACAATTTTACGTTATACAGTACTACATTATTTTTATATTCTAGAAGGCACAGTTTAAAACTATATAATGCAGGGTTTCCACGACTGAGCATTTATTTCAAAAACGGAATGGATCTTAAAATTGCATCTTTTTTGGAACGATGGGCGATAATTGTAATAATTCATTGTCTACAGTCCAGCTTTGTATCATAAGCTTTGTTTTATTCGAATTGCTCATTGGAGGCAATAAACCTATCCCAACGAAACTTGTATAAATCGTGTTCAGAAATGTCCTTTTGACAGCTGTTTTAGGAAGTAAATGTTTTCACGAACAGAAAACATTTACTTCCTAAAACAGCTTTTCAATTCCCGAAAATTTGCGATTAATTTTTATGCAAAAATATTTTTAAGTAGGAATCCATAGCACTTTTATAATTATTCAAACATGTCTGCCTTGCAGAAATTTTAGAATAAAAAAACATGAGATACCAATTCTTCTCGTGACCATCAGGTCGCTTTTCTCCTTACATTCCAGTTTCATTTTATCTAATTGAATACTTTTCAAACAATGTATATGAAGAAACATGTTTTTCAAGCTCTTTTTCTTCGTAAACAATTTTTTTTTGTGAAAGAGATAACAAAACGCGAACATGGTTATAGTGCATGACAATATAAAGAAAACTCCGCATACATAAATTAAAAAGAACCAGCAAAAATTCGGTCGTGGCTCAAGATTTAAAACCTGCTTCACACTCACGAGTACGTGTTGATCATCTGCCAGAGCCACGTGGAGAGCGAGGCAGCCGCGATGCTACTTTTTTACTTGTCTCAAAATGGAAATAAATAACTGGTGGGAATAAATGGTTCATCACTTGAATTCTAGAGTTGTTATTGTCGTATCTCTCTGTATGAAATTAATTTATTTCATGAATGTGAATGGAGAAAAAATTCAGCGAGGGAAAATTACATCCACACAAAAATAGCACACAATAATGCAGGCGTTATCATAAACAACATTTTCTGCAGGTTTGAAAAAGTTGTGTTCCCAACCTTCTCGATTCCAATGACTATATTTGCGGTTAATAATTTGAGAATCCTTTATAATGAAATTATCCTCCGTGGGTTTCCGATATGTTTGTTTCATGATTAAGTTTTGATCAAATTAGTGAATACCGTTGCTCTTCAATTGTCAGTCATGATCACTATATAACTGTCGACGGAGTTTCAAGTACCATGCTTTGCATATTTCTTCGAGGTTTCTTGTGAAATTTCCAAACTCATGCACGCGAAACTTTTCCTAATTTTTTTTTTCATCAAAGAAATGATGAGAGAAGACAATTAGAATGATTTTCTCGGAATGCAGCATCGCTAAAAGAAACTCATGTCCGAACCCATACTTTAAAGTTTTTAAAATTTTACGTCCCATTCAAGACAGTTTCCCAACTCATGATTTATCAAATTTAATTCAACATTTAAAAAGTTTTAAACTTCCCGAGGTACGGTGATATAATAAGGAAATATTTTCTTTGTGGAACATAGGGGTTTGAGGAGATTTCGGTCATGAAAATATTAAAAATTCTGTGATGAAGCGGAAACTACTGTATCTTGAAATGAAAATGATCGCATGATGTTAGTTAGCAAAGTTTTTAATTCAAAGTGTACTCCCCGATACACATTGGTACTGCACCACATTTAACGCGCATCATACACAATTATATCACTAGCACAAAGAAATGTCAGCGTGTATTAAAAATTTAGGTCACAGCATATAATGTAAAAAGCACGAAATTGGCTCCTGAATATTTCAAAGACTCTTAAAAGTGATGGCATCATAAAATGTATGTCACCTTGGATGTAATGTCGCTCTTAAATTTCATGGAGTCTTAGATTGGATTCATATGCCATAGACGAGTATGCGGAGTGCACCGAAAATATATACAGTAATAAATTCAGTTTAACAGATGTATGTTGGAAGAACTGCGATAAAATTAAAAATAAAAGAGCTGAATGCATTCTTTCCAAACATTGAAGTACAGAACGCGAGTAAACCAAATTTTCCTTCGACATACGCATTAAATTCTTGAAAAATGAAGTGAAGTGCTGTTTTGTGGATATTCTTGTAACTTTGTTTTTTACAGTCCATGCTTTAAAAAAATGAACAAATGTGAGTTATTCAACCGAAATATTTAAACATTCATGCATTGCTGCAGCGCTGTTCCTCCATCTGGAAAATTTCTACGTAGTTCTCCGCTTGAAAAGTATATCCTATAATGACCTCTAGTATTGTATTGCATAAGATGCCTGAGAATGAAAATTGAATAAATATAGTGTTTTTGCATGGGAGAAATCCCAAATGAATTTTTTTTATCATCCAAAGGACCCTTGGATAGCTAACCATATTGCCAAGCATATATTGAGTCGTACAAACGTCTGACCTAGCTGAGATGGTATTGCAGAATAAGTGGGTTCCATTCTGGATTCTGCTTGGTATATTACGGTATTTCTACTAACATGTTTCCCATGGTAACAGAGTTTTGCGTCCAACGAGAGGTAAACGTATCCAAAAGGAAGTTGTAAAAGTCTGGAACACCCTGGTACTTTACCGGTATACTTTTTACTACCTGTAGTATACGTCTGAAGATATTAGTCTTTCAAAAGTGAGATTCATGCGCAAAAATTGAAGGAATATCTGAAAATCACGTTTTTAAAACAGTTCAAACAATTGCAAGGATGAACTGTCGTGTTTGGTAGTTGAGCAACAAGATTTAAATGAAGGATATCCACGCCCGAAAAAGATTACACCGTCATTGGTCGATGAAATCATCATGGAAGCAGCAACGTTTTCTGCAAAAAAAATTATGATGATTTCTATCCGAAGATATGCTGCAACTTCTAAATCTCCAATAAATTAAAAAATAAAGTTCGCGACGAAATCTCAGATCGTTCAAACGCACTTAAATCGGTTTCAGCCCATACTCACACAAAAATGTCAATCTACGTGATAAGGAAAACAGTGCAAGAAGATTAACATGTTGACATATTTTTGAACATTAGTTTCTTCGAGTTTAAAAAATGAAAATATAAGCTTCGTTTCACCGTTCTTCAAGAAAAATGTTGATTTATATTCTTCTATATGCATTGCGATTCCTAAAAAGGTCCATATTGAAAATTCTTTGCGGAGAAGTGGACATCATGTATTCAAATGCATGTTCAAATTTTGTATCTTCCGAAAATGTTTATGAATAGAAGATAATATTCGGGAACTCGTATAGGCATAACACCCTATTCGTCTTAGCGATTCACTTGAGAAAAAATCAGATCTTCAAAAAAGTTCTTCCAGTCAACACGTCATATAAAAAAAAAACTCTTTTTGCGATTAGTTCGACTGACGTGGTCAAAAAGAGCAGGAATCACTTTGTCTGTACATTTTTTTTTGAATAAAAACCTGCATATACATAGATTTCCTGCTGCTTTCTCCCACCGGACTTGAGAATATCCCGAAAATCGTCGTTCAAAATTATATGCAGCACCGAAAGTATGCAGCTTTTAAGTACTGTAATATACTAACTATGAAATATCAATGAATATTTTTTTAAAGGCAAAAAAGAATACTCCCGAATCCCGATTGACCTGGAATAAAATCATTCATGATAAAAAATCTCGAATGTCCTCAGCCGCCATCAGGGGAATCAGCCAAGCATACGCGAATAAGTGAGTGAAACTTATACGTGAGAAGATATGTTGCATATTTTTTATTCATAAAGAATACGAAAAGTACATACCTTTTCGTGCTTTCTTGTCCTGTATCAAATCGCCAACGAAGATGCCCTCATGTCGTCTCAAAAACCACAAACTCAGGTCAACACTCGCACGGATCCGAGGATATTACTGAAGGGGGGCGACGACGAACTGAAAAAAAAAGATGCGCAGTACGGAGAAAGGCAGCGCGTGATATCACCTATAGCTCATATTTTCCTCACTGCCCTGCAACAACAACAACAATAAAAT
>CAJPEX010002477.1:0-39075 GCA_905338405.1 Notodromas monacha
TACATGGGCTCGCGGAACAACCGGTTCATGAATGCCGAACAGGCCAGCAAGAACCGGATACAGCCGCCAACCAAGGTCAGTGTTGTCAAGAAGAATGGAATTTTGAATGAGACGAGTACCAAAAACCGAAAGAAAAAAAAAGGAGAAAAAACTTGAGTGAGGTGCCCCGACATCCGGACAATTCAACTTATTGACACTTTTACGCTTCACGAATTCTGCCCCGATGTCCGGACAGTCTCTCGAGATACGCTAGCACTTATTGACCAAAATTCTTCAGAAAAATTTACAAAATGCGTAATTTTTAAAATTGTTAATCTCTCGGAAAAATCGAGCTACTTTATTATCATGGGTGTGAGGTCAGAATGAATCGTCATAAATTTAATCAAATGTACTTTTCAAAACAAGCAAATTTTGTGCTTCTTTAACTAGGTTTTCAATCAGCTGTGGGTATCATGGCAATAAGTGTGCTATTTTCTTTACTCTTTTTCATTCCAAAAGCGGTACATTGTGTTTACTGTATTTTTCTGCTAAAGGATAATTTTCTGTGTTTTTAATCAAAGAAAAATCTAATTTCTTGGAATATTCTCTCAATTTTTTGTGAAAAACACAAACACAGACAATTGAAAATTGAGGAAGCAATTTTTGTTTAAAATGGCAAAGAATTTCATTGAAAGAAACGAGGATAGGCTTCGAGAGTTATTGGGGAAATATTTAATCCGTTTCAGATATTCACAAAAATTATTTCCACGTTGCCAATAACCACTTTCAAGTTTTTCGAGTGCGATAAAAATTTAGACTCACTTGTTTGAAAAATGTACAGTACTCTGGTTCCACTAATACTGGATGAACCTTTGGTTTAAAAGAGTGCATGGCATTACGATTGGTCACGAAAAAAAAACGCTGCCCAAAGAAAAAAGATTACGTATACTATGAGCGGACTAAGCGGTGTAGCGTACCACCTATGTAAGTCAACAAATTTAAGTTACTGTAATTGGCAAAGACTCGATTTAAGCTAGTGGAAGAATACGTGAAGTAACAGATTTTCGGTTCTTTAGAAAGTCTTCTTGGCGCCACATGATTCACTGCGTGAAATTTCTTTGAAATGTTTTTCAACGGTATTCTTTGTCACTGTTGTAAAATGAAAATTTCTGCTCCGAGTTCTGGAGTTTCAAAACTGTCAGCCTTGGAGATTTAGTTTAAAAATGCGACGTGTCCGAAAGAAGAATATAGTACTGTAACGTACTTCATTTAAATTGAGCAGGAATTGTGCTGTGCAGAAAATAAACGTTTTTTTGCTTTTAATTTGTGGACTTTTTTCGGATTTAGATGCGACGATATTTTTTGGGCTCTCTAAGAAAAATTTAGTTATTATGGATGTCAACATAGCAGGAATTGTGCTGTGCAGAAAATAAACGTTTTTTTGCTTTTAATTTGTGGACTTTTTTCGGATTTAGATGCGACGATATTTTTTGGGCTCTCTAAGAAAAATTTAGTTATTATGGATGTCAACATATCGTCGTTCGAATGGTAATCAAGACATTTTTTTATTTTCTCGGGAGTATTGAGCAATGGAATTTTGTGTGATTTTTTTCCCATTTTGAACAGCTATTTATTTAGTGATTTATTCAAAAAAATTTCAAGAACATTCTCGAATGATACAGAATTAATCATCAAAACAATTTTTTTCATTACTCGGTAGAAGACTTTTTGAGGGTCTGGAACGGATTAGACGTTATATGAAGGTTTAAATAACTCGGATAATGGACCTCCCACTGAAACTGTTTATATTTATCAACTGTGGAACCACTGTATTTTCTGGTTTTGACATTGAGCCTCTCGTAAAATTTGGAATGAATGAACTGCTGATAAAAAAAAAAAACGTTGAAAATTCTACTTGCGAGTCTCATTTCCTGTGACTGAATTTTCAATTCCGATTTTTGCACTTCCAGATACTGCACTTTTTCAACACACCGCCGGGCATGAAAGAAGAGCAGCTTTTCAAAGTGTTCGATGAGGCGGCGGTGAGGAAGCCGGCGTCGGTCAAGTTTTTCGAGTCGAAAAGTAAGTTTATATTTTTTTCGAGCCTTTCTTGATTTTCGCTAAATGATTTATTTTTGCGCTTTTTTTTT
The DNA here is from genome assembly GCA_905338405.1 of Notodromas monacha. Classification (NCBI taxonomy): domain Eukaryota; kingdom Metazoa; phylum Arthropoda; class Ostracoda; order Podocopida; family Cyprididae; genus Notodromas; species Notodromas monacha. Next base: position 2,130 of record CAJPEX010002477.1, read on the forward strand.
CTTCCAAAAAGGCGAGCGAAGTTCGTCTGGTCTGCTTGAATTCAAAGAGGTAGACGACGCCCTCAACGCACTCGTCGCCGTCAACCACGCCTCCATTCCCAACCCGGGTAATTATTGCTCATTTTAAAAGAGCACAGCGATTTTGAATTATGATTTTTTTTTAAGGTAAAACTCTGACTTTTTATGCTACTTTTTTTTCAGCTGGTGGCAAGTTTCCGTACATCATGAAGCTGTGTTTTTCAACCTACAAGAAGCGAGATTGAACCGTGGTGCATTTTTTTTTTTCTGTTTTGTTGAGTGGTTTCTCTTTCTTTTTTTTTTTCGTTGCGATGCCGAATTGCGGGTCAATTTGTTGGTCGCGAAACGAGGTCCCGAAAAAGAGTGTGAATGAGTGAGAGTCGCTGACTCGCGTTTATTTCTCTCGTTTCCTTCTCGAATTGTATCCCAAAGTTCGCTTTTTTCGGTTTTGTTTTGTTTTTTCTCTACGGATGTGAGGGAAAAAGGGATTTTGAAAAAGGGATGATTGCAGAGAAAGAGAAGAGAGAGAGAGAGGGAGAGAAAAGGTGTCCCCGGAACCCCCGGAAAGTGATTTCGACGTGAGATGCAGTCGGAACCAGCTGATTTCCGACGCGAACGATATTTGTGTTCCCGATCCTGTTTCTGCAGGGAAAAAAATGGGAGAGAAAAATGTGTTTTCCGAGTGCTATTATTTTTACTTTGCGTTGATGGCAAAAAAAACAAAACAAAATTGTTCTCTTTTTTTTTTCTTTCATGGTTTGCAAAAAGAAACAATTTTGCGTGTGTGTTTGGGATGAAGAGAGGAAAACCCCCCGCGGGACTCGGCGATACCAGAAACTTTTTCGTTTGTTTGTTTCCGTTTTTTTTTTGTGCTCGCTTGCTTTTGGATCTCTCCACTTGTCCCATACTGCGCCCCCTTCCGGCAAAAAAAAACATCTGCCGAGGCGCCCAATACACTGCTTTTCACGGGAAAGTTGACTCTCAAATGCAAAAAAGAAAGACATGTACCGGCTATGTGCCAAAATCATACCCCTCAAATCCAACAGCTCAATTAAAAAAAAAAAATTCAGCAAGTTCATGTCTTCACTTTTTAAACAAGGTCCCCAATTGCAATTAAGTCCTTTTTGCCCATGTTGTGTATTTGGCGCCTAAGAAAAAGAAAAGGAGGGCTATGCAACAGTATTTGTTGGTTGAAACCGAGTCATTTTGCACGTGCGAAAAAAGACGGAAAGGATACCTTTTTTTTTCGGAGAAGACAGAGAGAAAAAAAACAAGATTTCTGTTCCATTGACCGATTTTGCAAAAATCGGAATCAAAGTGATCATGATGTCCCTTTTGTCTGGTGTCAAAAACAGGAAAGAATGCTTTGAAACCTTTTTTGGTGTGCTGAAAAACTGCCCAATGGAGAATTTTCTGTTCTCAGTATCAATTTTTTACACAGCAAATATGAAGCAAGCGAGTTCATCTTGGGAGAAAAACGGGAAACTTCAAGGACTTTATGATGCTGGTTAATTTTGCAAAAAAATGTTTGCGCGGTCATTTTATCTTTGAAACGAGGTACGATCCCGTTTTCAAAAGAATTCTGCATCATTTTTGAATTCCCATTCAGTCATTGAGATTCTCTCAAAAATATTGTCAAAGTAGAGGTTCCAATACTTTAAAGACAGTTCCTCCACGAAAAAAAGTTGCGGGAAAATGAATTTGTGGTTTCTACAGAAAAAATCTGAGTTACCTTCTTAGCATTAAACTGCTCCAAGCATTTTTGACCAGCTGTGAAATTGCAAATTTTCTTCTAATGGGATTCTATTTGACGAAGTTGAAAGGCATGTTACCTCTTTTTATTTGCCAAGATGAACTCCCAAAAAAATACTCGATTATTCAGTCTGCATTTTCAACAGCACATGCATACCTTGAACCATTTGCTGTCCTAAAACAAAAACATGCTATTTGGAGAATCTGAAAAAGCTCAGATGGGCGCAGTTTAATTCCCCGTTGGGGTGTGTTATTGGCTCTTCCTGTTCCTCATTGCAATTCCTCAACCCCTCTGCCAAGTTTTCGCGTCGATTTCTGTGTACAGAGGAGAAGAAAATGAAGAGAAAAGAAGGGAAGAGGCGAAGAAAATGTTTTGGCGTGCGACATCGTCGTTGGGAATTCAAATGTGAGATGTTTTGGTGTTCGAGTGCTTCGTAAAGAGTATTGTGAATCAAGATTCGAATGATGGGGGGGTTCTTTTTTTTGTTGCGGAGAGACAGAGAGAGGAAGAATTTGCGTGCAAGGGTTGGATTTTTTTTCCCCCCCTCGGTTTTATTTGTTGCCCCTTTTTTTCGTGTGGCTCTCTCTCTCTGCCTGCGCTTCTGCCGCCGGCAATTTTAGGGTACATTTTCTGCAAAAAAAAGCAAAACGATCCCCTTCCATACTTCCTCATATATACTCTCGCACATTTTTATACTCTTGAAGCAAACATGACATGATTCTCCTCCTCCCCTGTTTTTTTGTTTGGTATATCAAATATATGCCACCCACCTTTTTTTCAACCCAACGAATACATAGTGTACACTGCATCATGCAAAGAAACATGGCCCAACACTGTTCAAATACACACACACTGCTTTTTTGCTGTGAGAAAAATCTCGAGAGAGGAGTTCGTCATTTAATTTTGCGACGGGAAATTCCAGATGCGCCGGCTTTCTTTCTTTTTCAGGACAAGAATCACGCAGGACAATTGCTCACCAAATTGGAAAGTCATCAATAAGTGACAACTGAAGAAGATACGATGGATCAATCATGACTACCCAATGATGAAAGCTACCAACATACAGTACTTCACAAAAATTGCAAAGCTCGTATAATGTGAAAAACTATTAACACCCGTATTTTTTTACGTTGCATCATCACTAAAACAAGATTGAATTTGTACAACCAACCTTCAAGTACTTTATCTTTGAATATTTGCTCATTATATATGCAAGAGTGCAAGACCCAATGTAAAAAGAACACAGGCTGCTGATCATGAGTCCAGTAAAATTCACAAAGAATCTGACTTTTTTTGGCGCAATTCAACACATCAAATAATGGAAATGCTTGAATATGCATTAGTATTAGGTTAAATGTTTAATATGTATGTCCTATATGGCTGGATGATTTGGACGCTTGTTTCTCTTTTATGACCTCACTTGATCAGTGAACTTTGCAGGACCTCAGAAGTGTCATTTGGAACCCAAGAGAGAAGTTCATCATCTAAGTAAAGGGGCTGCATTCAAACATACATCATAATCGATATTTTTAACATGTCAAAAATATTCAGAATTCCTCCTTCTTGGGCTGGACCAATCAGCAGGATTAATTCCCAATGCAGAGCAACATAGGAAGCCATGAAAAAAATTATTCTTGCACTGCACACAATATTCACTCATAAGTTCGGAGTATTTAGATCATTGGATTATTAAGTGATGTCCAGGCAAGATCTAATGTGTTTCTTATACAGTATATCAAGACTTCTTCCAGCACATCGCCGCCATCATGTCTATACTAATAACCTCTTCTGCTTATATTATCTCTGCTGTATTCATCCTAAAAGTAGGCAGTACTTTTCATATGTATATGAACTGTAAAATCCTGTTACAACAAAATAAGTCACAGTATGACAACAAATTTTAGATAGTTCCACAAAATTTTTTGATGGTCTTGCTTTTTTTGGCTTGAACTTCTGAGATGAGAGTGCCTGATTAATAGTCTGCATTCATGGATAAAACTTCAACAGACATGTACAGTATTGTACTTTTCATGAGTTAAATCATACTTGAGAAATTTCTCAAGCAGTAAAATGAATACTGAAATTAAATTCTCAAAAGCTATACAGTATATTATTTATTTCCTGGTGCAGGGCTTGGAAATGATTTAAGCATGCCAACTGTTCCATGCGAATCTCAACTGTTCGGTTTTTCAGAAAAAAACGTGTCCATTGTTGTCTTTTTTCCCGGACTAGAACACATTTTATTCCGTGGGCTTCTTCAGTTGCTCTAATGAAGAAATACAGCATGCAGGACCTCAACTCCATCGATCTTCCATTCACAGGAAGAGACATGTATAAACCTTCCAGCCTTGTTCCTTCAGTAACAGACGACCATTTTATTCTTCTTGGGTGAAAGAATGTAGAATCCAAGATCAAATTAAGGAAACAACTAGCTCCTATACAACAACTATGGCCAGGGATAGGGGTTGCTGTGCTTCTCCTTCTCTTCTACCCCCGTGTGGGCCCATTCAGAGGACAAAATAAACGTGTACAAAAAACTACCACGGAATAACTGTCCCATGATGGGCCCCACACATTCACAGAGCTGCTTTCTCAGCATTTTTCTCTCATCTATAAATAAACGCCCATTAAAAGATCAGTGGATACCATATACAAGGGTTGGTTCAAAAAAGTTTATAAAACTGTTTTTCTTTTGCTCTTCCGTCCTTCATCAATGTACAATAAATTTCTGACCCAATACCCAGAAACAGATGAAAATAATAAAAAGATATCACAGTGAATGCCCTCCTCTGAAATGCACTAAAGTGAAGTTTGATCAAGAGCACCTGCTGTGCTTGCATGCCCTTTGAAATTAAGGGTTACCTAGTCTGAGTACAATGGAGTGTTTCTCAAGAATGAGAAATCATCTTGGCAATGAAGCTTTGGGCCATGCAACTTTTTGAAGATGGAAAAACAAATTCAACAACAGAAATTTCCACATGAGCAATGCCTAATGTGAAGGATGTCCCAGAATTCCAACCATTCAATGAGCAAGACGTTGCTTGTGTAGGGGCCCTAATCAAATTTTTTGGATCCACCAAGCACATTTACTTCTGCAGCAAATTTTTTTAGCGAGGATCCTCCATGCAGCCATGAGATCCATCTCAAGGATTGCAGCAATTCTTTTTGTTTGGCAAGGATCCTTTTTTATTAGGGCTCCCACATAGGCAACACCTTGCACACTGCTGCTGGATGGTTGAAATTCTGGGACGTCCTTCACATTGAGAATTCCTCATATCAAAATGTTTGTTCTGGATTTATTTTCCCCATCTGTAAGAAAGTTGCATGACCCAAAGCTTCATCACCAAGATGCTTTCTCATTCTCAAGAAAAACTTCATTGCACTCAGGCAATGAAACCCTAAAAGGTGTAGAGCATGCAAGTACACAACTTCTCTTGATCAAACTTCACTTTAGCTGTGGAGGACATTCACTGCACAAGGTATTTTTCTTCTTGTTTCCATCTGTAGCTGGGTAGTGGGTCAAAAATGTATTGGACACTGGTGAAGGATTCAAGAGTAGAAGGAAGAAATTGACATCCACCTCATGTGATGGCATGTGACTGTTGATAAACTTTTATGAACCAACTCTTGCACATGTATGCTGCACTATAGTGAAGAATATCAGATCTCCTTTCTTTTGAACACCAAAAGAGCTTTCTAATTTTACTTGGAAGAGAAAATGCTACAAAAACTGTAGATCATCATCTGCTGCTTTTCAGAATAACATTACTGAGTGGTTTTTTGCAGAGGAAATGTATAGCTCAGTGAATGCAAGACCAATCACTGAAATTATATCTATTACAGGAAACCATCTTTTCAGAGCTCTTATTTTTCAATTCACATCATACAGAAAACCTCCATGTGTAGTTCATGAAGAGATCAAGGACAACTGCAACCCTGCTTGTTATCCTAGAGAGCCAAGTCATATTTCAGGAAGAATGCTGCTGATCAATGCATCTAGATGTTGCTCCTTATTCAGCCTCTGTTTGGCAGACACAATTCAATGGGGGCACCCATAAAATCAAGCCCCCTATAAATTCTGATGCCCCGCCCCACTGTGACACCAGCCTGCCCACTGGACTAACCAACAAGAGGCTAGAGGGAGCTGCAGGTAAATGGTCTCAGAGGGCAGCTCTGATCAATCTGCTGCACCTTGAGCTAGCCTTACACCAATGAAAAGGGCATTGGCTGTAATCCTAACCATTGGGAAAATGGCAACGAAATTCTTTGACAGTGGCATTGCCTTAACATCTAGCTGCCCAACACCCACATTATTTACTGGGTAGGGATGGGGTTCCTCATGAATCAGGTACTTTTCTTTTCAACCTGTTCACAGCATAGCGTACAGGTAATATAAAATTGATCTTGGTCTTCGTACAACATGATTAGTGCTGGTCAATGCCAGGAAATGATGTGTGCTTGGACAAGTGCACTTAATTCACATTCACAAATAACGTACTGTTAAAATTTGGCAGGATACCAATAACTGTGCAGTGCGTGTGCTTCTGACAGTTTAGGATGTTGGCAATTACAGCAATACAGAGATAGATGCAATGGAAAGGTTATTTTCCAGAGGTAACCTCTGCTGGATGTAAAGAGTACCAGCAGTACGTCTGGAATTGAAAATCTGCTACTGGGGTAAAACGTAGAAAAGGCAATTCAAATTTAAAAATTATAAATCCCAGCAAAATAGTGCAAGCTAATTTAAAACGAGGACTAGAACGATCACTTACCGAATGCTGTAAGCATAAGTTTGCTTCACTTTGACGTTGTCCCGCTGATCGGTGTCCCATTATTTGATTCAGGGCGTCAGCCGTAAGTGACTCATGAATTACAGTGCTGTACTTCCATCTTCTCCCAATAATGCAATCACGGCAAAGAAAACGACTGACATGCAAGGAATACTCATTGGCTCATCATGATAAAGAAACACTAAGTTGAGTATTTTCAGCGAAACAACTCTCGAACTAGGCAAATATGTTAGAAGTACTGTATTGTTCCTGGCTCACACCAGAAGAAAATTCAAGTTGTACTTCCGTCTTGTAATTTTTTTGGGGACTGGTCTTATACCTTGCACTGGGCATTGGTGCGTCTGTGACTGACCACATTCACTGACACAATTCAACGCATTCAAAAACTTTTCGGATCTCATCATAATTTCGTACAGTCGTAAAGAGTAATTTAAGCACACTCTACATCATTTCTGTCGCGGGTCATGAAGACAACGCCAACAAAGAGAAGGCTATAATATTTGAAGAAATGAATTGTAAATACTGAACGATAGGTCGTTTGACGACTCGAGCGTCAAGGTATGTTTTGTTTCACGATTAACAAACGCAACTGGAACACACACACTCATTTGGACAGGTAACACATTCCTCAACGATGCCGACCGTCAGGAGCTACGGAGCAGAAGTGATGTCTGTTTCCGCAGGATTTCGGGTAGCTGCAAATCTCTTGAACCGGTTTATTACCTGTTCTTGGGCGTAGGTTTGAAGGTCGTTCATTCGAGTCAGGTATTCGAATGTTCATTTATTGGTGTATTCGCAGGAGTTCGGTTTGACGACATGGGCGACATCTGATCGGCCCGCAATAATTTACTCATTCTTCGGAAATTTCCATTACGCCTTCGTTTTCGGCAATCCCAATGTCAAGAGTCGACGCAATATAGAATACAACTTCCTAAATCATGAGAATATTGTGAGGTCAAAGTATGAAACATGACATCGATGTTCTTCCAAAACCATTGGTACATTTTCCTTTGTTTCATTCCCATCAAGTCCAAACTCAATTCTCGTTTTTCCCGGAATTAGCCGCACGGGGATTCATTTTTCTACACACGGCACAACGTAAACCATCACTCTAAAAAAAAATACTAGCGACTTCTTCATTCAGGCTTCGATAAACGAAAAAAACCTTGGTTAAACAATCCATCCGCCACAAAGTAAAACGAAGTCACGCAGGATACAGCTCATGGTGTGGCATTTTAGAAAAACATCTATCACATCACTTGTGTCGAGGAAACGGAAAGAAGAAACAGAATCCTGACCTATGCTTTTTTTGGTTCACAAACATATTCCCAATCAAAACTTGATACTTTTCCGAATTCCTCGCAATTTGCACTTTGGAATACACCCTTCTTTCATCTCGGTGAATCCGTTTTAGGCACTTCTGTTTGAGAAAGAGAGGGAGAAAATAAACCCAGGCTTCCCCACAGAACATGAGACTTTCCGCGGAATGAACATGAACTGTTCGACGAATTCTTCAGAAAAAAAAACTCTTCCTCATGAATAAACCGGAGCATTAGAAAGTTTAATCCACCTCAGACTGTGCTCATGAAAAATTTAAACTCGCAATACAGACTACATTAAATTACTTACCAGCAGAGTTTTGAGAATAACATCGACTTCAACAATAGAGGGATACTGGAGCATTCGGATTTAGATTAAAATCAACAAGCAAACACAACAACTTTAACAACTTTATAATATTCAATGGGGAGAAAACATCGCAGAAGACAAATTTTGAAAATTCACAAGGAACAGACAATCAGAAAAATCTAGAATATTGTGCATCAAGTCACACTCCAACCACAGAATTCCAAAAAATCATGAAGTAATAGATAAGTCCCAGCTCAAGAAACAAAATCTTAACACAGTAAAAGAAAAAACTTTGTTGTTTAATTGGTTTAATGTTATAGTAACCCTATTCTCCTGCAGGCTACAAAGAGAAGTTTAATGGCGTTCAGAGTTCGAATTTTACACAAGATGGCCAAGAAGGAGGCATATTTTTTGAGTACTGTATAAGGATGTTGTAGTTCATCTTTCCCACTTTCATTTGAAACAATAGGATATGCACAGTGAGTGGCAACATTACATTAATTTTTGCCTCAACAAGAAAACAATGCTTTCCCATTTGCATCCGATAAGTATATAATAAAAAAGTTTTTCAGCGAACAGCGACAATGTAGAGTATTACATCATCTTTGAAGATTCTTTGTTGTTCAGTGCAAGTCCAGAGAACAATAACCACCATGGATTTGTGACAATCTAAAACGCTCCTCCTCAATGTTTCCACGCGAAGCAGAAGACAAATTTTGAAAATTCACAAGGAACAGACAATCAGAAAAATCTAGAATATTGTGCATCAAGTCACACTCCAACCACAGAATTCCAAAAAATCATGAAGTAATAGATAAGTCCCAGCTCATGAAACAAAATCTTAATACAGTATAAGAAAAAACTTTGTTGTTTAATTGGTTTAATGTTATAGTAACCCTATTCTCCTGAAGGCTACAAAGAGAAGTTTAATGGCGTTCAGAGTTCGAATTTTACACAAGATGGCCAAGAAGGAGGCATATTTTTTGAGTACTGTATAAGGATGTCGTAGTTCATCTTTCCCACTTTTATTTGAAACAATAGGATATGCACAGTAAGTGGCAAAATTACATTAATTTTTGCCTCAACAAGAAAACAATGCTTTCCCATTTGCATCCGATAAGTATATAATAAAAAAGTTTTTCAGCAAACAGCGACAATGTAGAGTATTACATCATCTTTGAAGATTCTTTGTTGTTCAGTGCAAGTCCAGAGAACAATAACCACCATGGATTTGTGACAATCTAAAACGCTCCTCCTCAATGTTTCCACGCGAACAATGATATCTAATCCATGATCCACTTGTTTCCCTCTCAAACGAAATCCATTCGGAACAACAATGACGATTATTCGAGAAAATACCAAGGACACTCTTGCACACTAGTTCTTTGTTTCATTGAATAAAAATGATTTCCACGTGTTGCTCACTTCACGTTTAGTACAGTAATTAAATTTCCTCGGAACAACTTTCTGTCCAGGTAGAAACATTTGTTTTCATTTTGTAACGATATAACGTAAAAAGAAAGGCTCTTTCTTCACTACAAAGCTCAGCAGGGCAAGTGTCACTCAAATCACCTACCACACAGAAGAAATCTGCCCAGACTGAACTAACCGATCCTAGCAGAAATTTTGATCCGAGTGAACATGGTAAAATTCTGGTAAGAAACCTGCGCCATAGCAAGTAAGTTCACGAAATCAGGAAGAAACATTGGACATTGCTGCGAAAAAAATCAAACGAAGGATTTGAATCTGATTTTAGTTATTCCTGAAGGAGAAGCCCAGGGATCGTCCCTCTTACTCGTTTCTTTCTCCTCCTGTTCCCGTCTCCATCTCTACAAATCTCTCTTCTCTTGGTGTTTCCCACTGTTGTTGGTGCTCTCTTCATTCAAACACTGCAGACACCGTTGGTGAGTCGATACACGGCCATTTCCGAGATGCCACGATAGTGGACAAAGGCAGCAGCGATGACGAGCACATGGAACAATTGATGACTGTGAAACCACACGTCGCACTTGCCCGGGAAGAAACGCTCGGGTACGCGCCAAGCATACAAGAGGGCGCCCGAGATGTACAGAGCCCCCATGAGGACCAAAGAGCCCATTGCTGTTTCCGTAGCTGCCTTGACCCAGCCTTCAGTACAGAGGTAGTGCAAAGCAGGGATCACTCCGGAAAGACCGAAGCCAATGAACAAGCCGGCACGTAGCGGACGATACGCTGGCTCCCCAAACTTGTCCCAGAGCGAAACTGTGATGGCGCACAGCCCCAACACCAGTGTCACCGTCAAATAGATCACCTGAGGGTACGACAAGAGAATAAATGAGCATTCTTCAGATAAAGGGTTTGATGTAGTACAAAATGCTTCATACAACGAATCATGAAAAACCTGACTTCTCGAGAAATGCGACTACATAAATCATGATCGTGAGTATTTTTTTTACTTAATTTTTGACGGTAATTTCTGCATCCCCGATTGTAATTAAAAAATAATTCCGATAATTTTAATTTGTGATAGCCTAGGCCTTACATTCCTTCTTTAAATGAGTTGACAGGATGCTGAGCTTGGAGTCAAGGGTTCATTTACCTAATTAGTCTTTTACTTACTTTCAAAACAGATCAATTTATATTTTCATTGCTTTTATCTTTCCTGAGTTGATAACATGATAGCCAAAAGGCCTCCAGAAAATTCAAGGTTTGGAGATTCGAGGGGAATGCCTTTGATTAAGATACATTTTCAAGGCACTCTTTCCAAGGGAATTCAGAGAGGGACTCTAAAAATTCAACATAGGGAATTATTCGCATTCGACTTACGGAGGTTCAACTGTGATCTACTTCCCGTCCTCTATTTCCACGAAAAAAGAAAAGAATTGTACAGTTGCTGGAGAAGGTAATTCAACCTCAATTTGTGACCAGCCACGCGACAAGAACGGGTTCTGCGGTTAGCAAGGCAGAGACACAGAAAAAGCATTCGAAATAGCGCTGAACTGTACACAAAAAAAAAAAAAGAAAATTGGACACGTCTTCTGTGGAGTTTAAAAAGCAGGTTCTTCCCGAGTTCCAGCTCGTTTGTCGTCATAACCTCGATTACCGTCTTCCTTTTCTTCCCTTTGTAATAACTTCGCATATGGTCTCCTTTCAACTTGCCGCAAATCTCGAGTAAAGCACATTTCACAAAATGCGGGAAGTTTTTTTCCACCCGTGGTATTCGGTTATCTGGTTAAGTGGTGAAGTACTGTAGCTTGTAATTTCTCGAGAAAAATAAGCATTACTCTTTTGAACGCTTTGAAGGCCATCGATTATTCAATACACATGGGAGGGTTGTCCCAGTTGGAGGCGACCTTCGATAATTTTAGTGTAGATGTGATTGCAAAAAAAAAAAAAAAAAACAAAACAAAATACATCCCATGATTCTCCAAGGTTCTGGGATTACCTTCATGTAGAAAAGGTAATACATGTACATAAAACAGACAAAAAAATTCGATTTTTTCAACTGGCTTGACAATTTTGGTACCATGTAATGAGCGGAGAACTCTGGAAGTTGTCATTTATCCTCAAGTACGGTAGTAAATTGTAAAAATACCATTAAAATCTTGAAATCTCAGAACATAGTGGGCTATAGCATGATTTTTTTTTCAAATATTATCACACCTCCTCTAAAAATATTAAGGGTCGCGTCCATCTAGGACAACTTGTATATTTGCACAGCATTGCGGTCTGTACTTCCTTTCTAATAAAAAAAATTTTGAAAAAGGTGTTCCTCTTTCATCAAATCACCTTTGGTAGGAATTCGCAGTAGAACCCATAATAGACCCAAGGCACGAAGGAGCCCATGATGAGGAAGGCAATTCCGCAATAGTCCAGCTTGGAGAAGAGCTTGCCGACAAATTCCGAGTGGCAGGACACCGTGTGGAATGCAAAGGACATGCCCAGGCACAAGATGGCGCCTGCAAAAAAGGCCGCAAACACCAGCTTCTCTTGCATGTCCACTTCAATGCTTGGCCGCGTCAGGAAATAGGTTGCGACGCCAATGAACGCCAAACATCCCAGCAAATGGGTCCAAATGTTCCCGGTCTCCGTGTGCACTCTGTAGACGAAAGTAAGATGAGAATAAATACCAGTCACCGAAATCAAAATACAAAAAATTGAAAAAGCTAATCGCGAGCGGCACTTTGTTAATCTTTTATGAACCCCAGAGTCCGCTTTCGATTCGTGATCAATTCTTTTTTGAATCGGCAGAGATTTTGTGCAGCCCTTCCAATCTCTGATTCCGTGGTTCAACCAGCTAATCAGCGCCGCCCATCTTGCACCTTTTTAAGGCAGCAATTAATTCTCATAAATGACTGATTCGCGCAAAAACTCTTTTAAAGATTACACATTGCGTCACTAATTTATACGAGGTAAATTAGTGGCGCTAATTTACCTCGCCTTTTATGCGCTGGAATCCGCATCATCTTCAAAAAATTTTGAAAAAGCGTGATGATGCAAAAAATGCTTGTTCATTCGTCTTGTTTGACTGCCCGAGTCGTTCGAGAATCGAAAGAAAGATCAGTGGTTCTGGAATCTCATTTTTGTAGTTCACTTCACACGGATCATGCGCGGAGACATTTATTTGAAATGACAGATGTCCCAAGGTTGACGGTATTTCAATGAAATAGAAAATAAGATTATACAAGCTCAATGCCAAGCTGTCCTTCAGGTAATTCTGAGAATGGTTCAGGCGCTGCGACAAGGTCAGAAAAAGATAATCGCACCCCTCATTACGATCTTTATAAATGAACGCTCTCGAAAAAGGATGCCAGTTCAAAAGGATTCATCAAAAAATTTAATTTAATTTTTATCAGTTGAGAACAGTTTTTACACGTGCTCAGAAAGATTCGAAAGGATTTCATTCAACTTTGCCCTTCAAACTGACCTGGCATTTTTCACAGGGAGTCTCTTGAAAAACGTCATGAGAATGAGTCACTTTTTTAATTTTTAGCGTCGGCTTATTTATTTCTTCAACTTAAGTTTACACGGCACATCAAACAAATGGGGATTTCTTCCTGCATTATTCTCAAAACAATACCAGGGACCAGAAAAAAATATTTGCAAGAGAGAAATTGGAGAAGTTTGTTGCAGAGAACCCCTATAACATGGGGAGAGAACCCTGAGAGAATGGAAAAAAATTGTTAAACAGAGAATATTGCTGTAGACTAGATTGTTGTATAGAGCAATCAGCTATATCTTCATCTGCAGTTTTTGTACAACAATGGTAGTTGAAATTATTCGACGAAAAATAAGAACTCGATTTTCTCTTATTAACGTTTCAGACAAATTTTCACCTGTTGAAATAAATTATTTTAATCTTTTCATTCCCAGAAACCTTTCTTTGAGACCATCTTCCTAATTTTTTTGAAGACATTAAACTAGAGCTGCTTCATTCGTTCTTAACTCAAGTTTCTCAAAAAAGCAGAAACCTTTTTAAATACCTGCCATGAAGTCTTTAAAACAAAACTTTTTAAATCTGCAAACGTTGTAAGAAAAAATTATAATTTTTTTTTCTGATGGTCTGCAGAAAATTTAAGCAAAATTTTCCAGGCCGGAAATTTTTTATGGAAATTTTCCAGTTCACAGGCCCAAAAAGGTTGCGAAACACTGGTGTTAAGTCCATTTTTATGACGAATATATCTTTCTACCTGATGCCCCGGGGAGTTCGTTGTAACAACATCTTACCACAATAAGACAAAAAAAAGTAAAACGCAAAAAACTCGTGTACCGAAATATGGACTTGAAACAGGCAGAGAAGGATGGGAGCGGTGGACGGTGCCAGCGATGAAGGAACTCGTTGTCTTGCATCCACGCCGGCAGGTGGCTAAAGTGCACGCACTCCCACACCTTTGCGTGTTTGAGGAGCCGTGAGAGCTGTCGCACTACGCGGCGTAAGCGGTGCCGCCGTTTCAGGTGTAGTAGCGTGTGCACGACGCGGGCTCTGAGCTACAGCACGTTTGTTGAGGCGTTGGCTGAAGTCAGCCCCGTCGTCTCCTGTGCTGCTTCTGCTAGTGGGGATTCACCACGGGACGCCTCGGACTCGGAATTTGCGTCTTCTTCTTCATCATCAAACGCCTCTTCGTATTCCAACTGGTCGCGAATCACAGCTGGTGCAGGCTCCGAAGGTGGTGGTAGTAGTAGTTGTTGTTCCTCGGCGGCAGTCGTCGCCATGCTTCGTCCGATCACTATTCTTCTTCCTCCTCCTTAATCACTATCCTTTTGTTTCACGCCTGTTCTCCTTCCTTCAATATTCCCTCTTCGCGACGAATGGCAACTTATTTTATTTTTTGTCCTATCCCGAGGAACAACCAAGGTAAGACTCCTGCAACAAGAACCAAAGATATGAAATCAAAGGAACACCTCGATAATTTTCACTCGTCAAGTTCGAACACGCCATCCGTCTTTTGGAGACGTGAGATACATGGGTGTAGGTTGGATCACAAGTTATTTCTTGCTGAAGATGGAATGACATCTTGCACACCCGACATGTAACAGACACAGTCCCAGCGAACCAAAAAAGGTCAATTTATATTATGTAATTCGACACTTGGGAAACAAACTTGAGGCAACATATGCGCTACAATCGTAACTTCCTAAGGTCGAATGTCAAGGGACAATCAGAATTTTAAAACTCGAGTCAACGAGATTTCGAATTCGGGAAACAAGCTTTTTTGTTGAGGGGAAAGAAAGCTGTGAAGGGAAATATTAATTTTTTATATTCTGGGCCTTAAATTGCTCCTTGAATGAGCTGAAAGGATGCTGAACTTGAAGGCATTGGTTCATTTGCCCAATTGATCTTTCAATTCCTTTCAAAACACATCCTTACATTTTTTTATGGTTTTGTCTTTCCTGTGTCAATAAATAATAGTCAAGAGGGCCCCAGAAAATTCCAGCTATACTGTATAGGTCTGAGACTGCGAGGAAAAGCCTTTCAGTTAGGGAAGCTTTTAATGCGTTGTTTCTCAAGTAATTCAGAGAGGAACCTGAAACAAAAATTCTACAAAGGAAGGTGCTGAATTCGACTCAGGGAGATTCAAGTGTATGAACATGAAAAAACTGCTTCGTAACCTGACGTCACATGATATAAATTTGAGCCAACGAACATGATCGAATTCAAGCAACACTCGTGCAATGACGTTAGAGAAGCAATGAGTAACAGACGTTTCCGCGAAAATATCGTCCTAAAATTTAGATAATGCCACACGTTCACCACAATCCAGGGAAAGATTAAAAGACGTAGTCTTCACCCAATCGACTCAGACATACTTCAAAGCGTAGCTTAATTTTCAGTCCGCTTCAGAAAGGTCGAACCATTCCCGTACATGCACACGCATACGAATGAACGCACATACAATACTGCACAGTACATTATACACGCACCAGCCCAGAAAATGAATACGGTAATATCCAGACAGGGTGTAACAAAACGAAACAGGAAGGGACATTTATTTTCCTGTTCGAGTTCGTATTGTACTTGTTTTCTCAAGCACAGTGCAATGAAAACAAGGGAAGCCCTAGTTGGAAATTTTCTCGGTCCGACCATTCGACCGCGGATCACCCGATAATCCAACGCAACTTCCGTGACCGTTGGAATATAGGGAGAGTGTGAAAGACACAGAAAAGAGAGTTATCCATGTGCCTGTCTTCGTAGGTCTATTGGGGGCGCGTTTACCGAAGCGGATGATGAGATTGCGCCAGGCAAGGCGCGCATTCGTCCAGCAAGAAAACCTAGCCTTTTCCAAGACCCAAGGCATTGAAATACAGTTGCGAGGGACTCGACACCCAACCAACAAACCTTCACCCAGTGAAGATACACAACAATCACGGATCACAGGGTTGTAAGGAAACCCCACATTTTTTTTTCATTCTTCATATGATGTAAGAAACAAAATACACAGCATTCTACCAAAGAAGAAAGTTTAAAATGTGAAACTCTCGTGGAAAAATTTTCAGCACACCGCAAATTAAGTCGACAACTCTTGAAAATCTGGAAAAATTAGAAAAAGCCTAGAACATTATTAAGAAACTTCCATTTTAACAAGGCCAGGAGCATTCAACTACGCGTGTAAGCGTTCACTCCCTTTTTCAAATTTTTTTTTACATGAAATGATTTTTTCAGGGCATCACGAACCCTTGAACTTCCTAAAAAAAAATGCGGCATAAGACATAAACCTTGAACTACCATTGAAACTTGCTGAATAATTCAAGGCTGGGTGGAAATGATCTAACCACTGTGAAAACCTGGTTCAGGGCCATAAAGGAGTCTTCAGACGTGCACTGACAGTACTTCAGTGGTGCAGAAATACTGTAATGAAGTTGTTTTCCTTGCACAAATTGCGAAAAATCCAAAAACTTTCAACAAGATCCGGTTTTTAAAAAACGGTACCTTGAAAGGAGGCATGCTTGAATCCTGTTTTCTAATGATCACCCGCGCCGAAGATGAAGGGATTGGTTTTTACATCATCCCTTCACGGATTTACATCCTAGTCGGAAAATAAATAAGCAATGCTTCTATGTCATGTAACTATTAGGGCTCGAATTCCGAATCCTCGACTTGTTAGCTGGAATAAAATTTATCAAATACATAAAAACAATTCAAGCTTTTTCAGTAGCTTCACTACTGAAACATCAAGTTCAAAAATATTGGAAATTCCGTCAGTAACCACGACGAGTCAATATTTCAGACGCACCACAACGGAATATCGAGAAAACGGTCGTCTCAATTCCACACACTTATTCGACTCCCATTTTATTTCAAGGCTAAGAAAGAAGCATATACAGTACATAATTTTTGGACAAACGGTAAAACATGATTTCCACGTCGCTACGAAGATGCACTTTCAAAAATAATTTTACGACTTCAAACAGTGTTACGCGCTTGGTTTTTCCATTATATTCAGAAACAACGTGAGGCAAACCACTGATGCAACCACATACGTCACAGCTTCAGTACTTCAAAGAACCAGAAACTTTGCTTACCCATCCGTCGCCACAAACCAAGCATGCATGCCTCTTGGCAAACGCGCGTTACCTGATAAATGTGATGAACATTTATGAAATGATGGATGACAATGGGGCGAGAAAAAGCACAATCAACAACACATTTCTGTTTTGTAAGTCTGCCACAACCCGAAAAAAAAAACAATTTGGACAAGCTTGAAAAAAAAAATTAGCCGACGCAACCAATAAGAAATTACAAACGCGTCTGCGCGCCACTGCAGCGCCTGCGCAACTGAGCCCACCTGAACTGAGCGCACGTTTCTCAACTCGGGTGCGAAGGACAGACACAAGCTGATAGATAACCTGCACTAGTCCAACGTCCAGCCCATGCTAACCTCAACACAGGGAGAACACTTCACACATCGACTATTTGAGTTAAAATATTGTACTGTACAGTATTAACACAGGCCATACGCGGGCTGTCAGACAAAGAAGGACGCAAAAAAAGCTTAGCTCGGGAGCAGTAAACCTCCTAATGTACTGTATATTGATTCCATACCAGAAGCGAGTCACTTTAGACTGGGGGCTAAGGGTAAGCCGCCACCACCAGTTGACCTTCTATACTTGAGACACGCGTTTAATGACCTCTTGATTTTCTTAATTACGACTACACAAGGATCACACAATTTTTCTCAAGGATCTGGCACTTGATTTTCGAGGAGGAATATACAAAATGTCGCGTTTTATTTGGTTTCGTTATCTAACGGAAAAAGCGAACAACCTATGCTTATGTGGTATACGTGGCTTTCAAGTGTTGCCTGAATCATGATACAAGTTGCTACCTTCTAAATAACAGAATGCAGTACAGTATTACGTTGCACGAAGTAAAGATATGAGCAATAATGTCTACAGCTGGGGCCCCCGACATACGGACAATTCGAGTCGGGGATACTTGAAACTCAGAACACCTGCCTCAACATCCACTGCCATACTGTCGCGAGATACAGACAAATGAAAAAAATGCTTAAAATAAGTATTTTTTATTTTTGAAAATAATGAAAAACATCCAAAATAAGTTTTTTATTTGTCTGTATCAATATGTCTATATACAATATCAATCAAATTGAGCATTTTACGCTCAAATATTTAAAAAATGGCACAATATTATTAATCCACCGAAATTTATATTGCAAAACGGTCTAATTTTGCGCTCCTATTTTTAATTTTCCCTCATCATCTGTGCACAGTACAGCAAGATTTCTGCTTGTTTTTGTTCTGTGGGCTCTTTTTCATGCCAGAAGATCAGATTCCGTGTGATTTTATTGTGCACAGTTATTTTCTGTATCTTGAAGTTAATAAAATTTCATTCAATTTTCTGGGGGAAGTTTCCCTCATTTTTTGATCAACAGTTGAACCAATGACATACCGTATGTATGTTCACATTCAAAAGTAAGGGAAAACGGGTTCCGACATAGGGACAAGGGGCAAGCACCAATTACGTCCGCATCCCCGAGCTCCACTGAATCACCAGTTTTACTATAAAAGTCAGCATTAACTCGAAGGAGTCAACGCTTTTCTTTGCAGATAACACAGGTATCACAGTACCATTCGTAGAAAGCACACAATTTCAGATAAACGAAAGGACACTTCAAAAATGTCACACGATCACTCACACGCGAACGGTCTCGCGCAAAACCAGAATACTGTACGGATTAACCCTCACTGATAACCGGGATACGTAAACAAGTGCCAGATAAGAGAGTACAGTACCTTTGTCTTGCCCCGGTCAAAAACCACACCACTACCACTGCGGGGATGAAGTTCAAGGTTTTTCGGGAACTTCCCAGAAAAGGACGAGCCCTCCGTTTCGTTCTTTGCTTTTCTAGGGACTCGATTTAGGCAACAATACCTAAAAATCATATACAGCACAGAAGGTATTGAATACAGAAATTCCGCAATATGCATGAAGTCAAGAGGGGGCACGAATTCCAGTCAATGTTTTCAGGACTTGAAAAATCACGCGCGAAGGAAATTCACACGAGGTTTTCAAATTTTCATCCATCGGAAAATTCACTCTCGACTCGGACATCTTTCTTTTAGTTCAGTTTCGGACCAGGTTCCCTTACGATTCGATTACGCGACATTAAATTTTAGAATCCGCAGAATGAATAGGCTTGTTCACCACAGCAAGCAATCATTCATGAGAAATTGGCTCGCAAAGGTTTACGATTTTAAAACCCTGTCGAAACTGGCCGAGAGGACTCCGAAACTAGTCTCAACATCAAATTAATGGCTACGGTCAATGATCAACCCCCAGTAAGTTGACATGATTTTAAACGTTTCTTCCTCCGTCTTTCCACGCAATTGCGAAGTAAAAACATTTAATAACCAAGATTATCACATGATTGAGGCCAAAATTTTACAATTTTACAACTCTGTCTGAACTCGTTGATAAGAGGACTGCGAAACAAGTCTCAACACCAAATTAATGGCTACAGTCAATGATCAACACCCAGGTAGATTGACATTATACAATGAAAAGTTTCTTTCTTCGTCTTTCCACGCAATTACCAAGAAAAACATTTAATGAAAAAAGTGTTCGAGGTCAAAAACGTGTACGAGTACGCGGGGAATCCCAACAGAGGTGCCCAACTTAGGTCGACGGACACTACCGCGAATGAACTTCACAGCTTCGCGAACATATCAGCCGATGAAAGCGTCCTTCGAAAGAAGGTCAGACACTCATCACAGTTTCGTTCCACTTTTCCAACGGAGTTTCTATTCTCGATGCAACACTCGCCCGAAATATCCTAGCGAAGCATGTTGCCAAGGGACACCTTTCAACAGAGAAAGAAGAAGATGAAGAAAAAGTGGAACCTAGGAGAAGATTCTCCTCGGTCCAGCGAGGGAAAAGACACACGCACACTTTCACCGAAAGTTTGTGGTCGGCCGGTCGGTCACTCCTGAAGCTTCCCGGAAGACAAAGCGGGAGCTTCGCGGAAGCGTTCGGTCAGCACTGAAACACCGTTAGAAAATGACCTCGAACCTGGAGCCAGTGGCAACTGTAAACGAGTAATTACGCTCGCTAGACCAAAATTTTTTTTCCACTCTCTATCCCTCTACTCAAGTTTATGAGCCTTTCAACCCGTTCCCAGAGGTCGGAAGCCCACCCGGAAATTGTCCGATACCTGTCCAAGTCCATTCCTCAACCCCTATCCGGAAGCGCTAGTAATTTTGGATTTATAGAGCTTAGAATTTCCGTCAGGTAACTCGCCTTTCTGCGACAACCCCTCCTCGGGAAACAATGCAACACCGAGAGAATACCTCAACTTACAATATTCGCAGTAACTCAATGAACGATGTCACAATCGAAAAACGTTGGCCGGTAATTAGATAGGTCAGGTTTATGTCTTAATCTTGCGTAACAGCAATAAATGTACAGTACTCAAATTCTGGAGCATTCTGTATTACGAAGCATGCATATAAAAAATTAAAATAAAGGTCGTATGTCGACACGGAATTTCGAAACATAGGTTCGCTCAATAACTCAAGCAAAACGATGTGAACACGCTAAAACTTTGACAATAGTGTACCAGAAAATCAACACAACTTTGCAATACTGTACGTGCATTATGATTTAAGGGAAAAGTTGGCAGACGAAGAAGCGCGAAACCTTGGATTCCTCTGCCAATGCGTCGACCATTCGGTATACTCAAAATACTGAACAATCATGAGGTGTCCACGACTGTGGCCAAATCTTTAACATAAAACTTCTCAAGTTCTTATTTTTCTACCAATGCAGAGAAAATTTAGCTGACTCAGTCTTTGAAAAATACTAAGCGAGAATGAAAATCAAACGCCGCACACCTGGGGAATGTTCCAATGTTCCAGCAATTTTTTTGAGGTCGTGATGGTATAACAAATTTGACCCACATTCAGTTCTCTTAATGGCGCATGTCTCTAGGACGCCATGCCCAGTATAACACAGAAGACCTTCAACCTACAAAATCAATACAACCACTAACTGCTGCACGTAGTATGTCATCAGCCGCAAGAATGATACATATCAGGAACGAGATTTGAAGTTAGAACTGTAGCGAAAGCTAGCAATCGTTGCAAATCAATGAATAATATATACAGTATACGAACTGAGGGTCAAAAGCAGTAATACAGTACAGTATACTGTACTGTGCTTTTATTCATATTATACAGGTTTGGATACAACCCATCAGATTGTATCGGAGCTCTAATTTTACTCAAAAAATTAAAAGTCTGAAGAAAATGTTGGTTACGTATTTCCGAAATGAACTGTCAGCTGTTCCACGACTTTCAGGGAAAAATATTGTTCTTATGTAACGTCATAGAAGTGGGGCAATATATTTTTGAAATTGAATGAAGGGAAAGGTATGTCACGTTGAATTAAAATGTAACTTTAGTATTGAGCGAAGAAATACTGTATAAGGAGAGGCACTTATTCCAGGACATGGACTGTGAACTCATACACACAAAACAAGATCTTAGCGAAACAATGAAAAATTCAATAATGACATCTGCAAAAGTACGGAGGTGAATAAAAAATATTTTACTCACGAAGCTCCGACTTTGTTGCAGAGGAGCTGCTCACTGAAAATTTCCCTCTCACGAGACTGAAATGGTCAAGAACCCAACTGATACTTCGTTATCGGAGCTCAATTCAGCTAATTCCAACGAGAAAAACGGAATAATTCGCCTTCGATTTGTTATTTCGGTATCGAAATAACAAACTTCTACGACGATGAACCACCTCTTTGAAGACTACAGGGAATTATTCAAAGGGAAATCTTCGCCAATGACTGTCACGCGAAATCGTGAGTTACAAATGAACGAAACCCGGGACATTTTGCTTTTGGGTGCTTATGAACTTCAGGGATGTCACTGGAAGACAATAACTGTCGCACTCTTGAAAATATCCATCAAAATTTTCCCTCGTCGAGACAATTGTAGTTATGATTTCAAACAAAATCGCGGAAACATCTGGAAAACCCATTCGTAATTCATTCGTTCACGCGATTCGGGTAAAATTGATTGATCCTTCATCGAATTCATTATCTCTGATAAGCCGGATAACGCTATAAGATAATTCCAATAAGTATAGGTCCAAACCGTCAAACGTGCTTTGCGCTTATATTGTAAATATTGCGTAACAGGTACGTGTTGTCGAGAACCGTTTCGATGTGAGTATCGAAAGCCCGGAAGAAACCTAGAAATTGAAGCTGATAACCCTGTAAAACTTCCAACGTTGCAAATACTTACGAAATGCATTCCCGTGTGGAAAAGGCGTGCGAGCCACCACAATCACACAAAGACGGAATCCGATACTGACACGGAAGGATCACCACGAGTATACCGTACGCGGAAGCAGCGAGCGCGCCTCGCAACAGAAGCGTCATCACGGTATCTCACAGAATTGTTTTTTTTTTCGATTTCCCTCCTCTTTACACACTCTCGGAAACCAGTTCACCATCAAAAAATGCCCTTTTACCCAAGACTTAAATTTTCATTGGTCGTCTCGCGAACGCACGCTCCATGCAGTTTTCTTCCGGGAATTTCCGGAGCTGATGTTTGAGGCATTCCAAAAGTGACTCTCAGGCGCCGCCATGACAGCTGTTTCAGTGACATCTATGAGCAGTGGCCGAAATTCGGTCATCCCTCGCAACTGACACCTTTTATACACTGCAGGGATCTTGTGATGCACGCGTGGTAAATGTACGGAAATCTGCAAGTCACAGGGTGCTATCGTACGATATCTGACGATATAATTTTTTGAAGCGCGTGCACTAGTCGCCGAACCACGGTTTCAAGCACAGCCACGAGGAAAAAATCTTGTAAATTTCATGACCATGCAACGAAGGAGAAAATCTCCCGGTAACAAGTCAGTCGTACACGCAGCGTGTGCATCTACGCATTTTGTCAATCAGCTCAGTGGTGGTCTCGTTCGTCGATTAGCATCTCGTGGACCTTTATAAAAATCATGTGAATAGTTCAACAAAATCCACTGATTTGATAAGGTCATCACTCATCACTGCCTTGATTTCGTTACGGAAAGAAAAACTTCTAACTGCAAACGTAGGATGAATAATTCATTATTGCTGCAGTTCTTCCTGTCAAATCAAACCAATAAAATCAAATCGCCAGAGAAATCATATTCTTCGATATGACGTCAATGAAAACTACTAAAAAATCAGAAGTCAATGGCAATTTTACGAAACCAAAAAAAAATAAATGTATAAATGGCCATACATTTTCGGACATTAGCCAATCGCCCTGCATCTCGTTTCCGCCCAGTCGTATTTCTCTCCATTGAAAATTCTAGTGGTTTTTAATTCAAGATTTCCTTGTTTTTTAATACGAATTCAGGTTTAAAAAGGAATTGATGATACATTCCCATAACAATTTTAATGCCACTACGATAACCTTTCTTCGAGATCGTCGTTGATCAAACCAATAGAACAGTGTAGCAAAAACCTTTCAGGCAACTTTTATAAAACTTGGAATTTCACCATTCATCTAAGTGAATTCACGGAGTTTGACTTCGTTTTATTCATTTCGAGCAATAATTCGCTAGATCATCGAAAAGCATGGAAGACCCTATCTGTAAGAAGTCAGATGAAAGGAATTGGTCTTCATATCAGGTTGACGTTTTCATTAATGGAGGACAAGTTTAAAAACTTGACGTCAAATTTACACAAAGAAATGTTTTGTAGTTCCCAGTCTTGGAAGCAACTGATCAAAGGGATTCTTAGGGATTTTCAAAACCTCGCAAAAATAAAAGAGGAACAAATTTCCCTGCAGAATCGCAACGGCGCGGAGAGAGTGACGCCTATACAATAAGTCAATCATCAGGTTCACAAGGTTAGTTGATCTTTCACAAGACCGATGTCGCTGCACGTCAGACTGTCGGGCAAAATTGCTGTTACTCATCAGAATAACTTTTCCGCGAAGTTATCGATAACCATGCAGCAATAAGACACGCATGGGCATTTCCTGTTCGACACTCGACAGTATGTTCCATATGACGGCAAAAGGCACCCGCATCGATCTGAATCGTCAATCATTCCACAGGAAGTTGAGTGCGTCTCCGTGCTCGGGGGTTTTTCCCTGACTTAATGTTCTTAGGATGATGTGACAGACGCACATTTCGGTTCAGAAGTCAGTCCACGGTTGCCCACATCGTATTCATCCGATGCCCGACAGTGTCCACTCATAAACTTGGATCTCTCTGTTCTGGGACCCAGGACGTGTTTTGGAAAAAGGAAGAAAAGTGGTGGAATGCATAGACAGATAATCTCATCGGACAACTCGCATCCGCTCACCAGCAGCAATCAGCAACCACACAAAAGTGAAGGCCTGACGCCCTCATCACACCACGCCTGTCATTGCAATAACTGGGAGAGAAGCAGCAGCACTGTCCATCGCATCACATCGGATGTTTCAAAAGTGTTCGCAATTTGCGTGGAAATTGGGTTTGCCTCAGCAAATCCTCACCACGCCGAACATCAACCGTTCGACAACTTTTATTTTTCTTTTGAAACACGTCCACGACCAATTCATGAAAAAGATACTGTATATTGCAGAATTGCATAGATCAATGAATTTTTGAAGTGGAAATTATTGGGAAGTATTTTTGACAGGAAATACTGCCGAATTGATGTGATAACTGGACATTCTCTCGTCCAAGACGAGCGCAGAAAAATTGAAAGATCTATTCAACACTTCTCCAATGAAATGCCAAGTGATTTGAAGCAATTTAAGGGGCGTTTATTGTAGCTGCTATTTTCTTTATAAGAGACGCCCAAACTTGATTACTGTAGTTGTAGCGACTGCTCGGAAATAAATTCAACAAGATGTTTAGACCCCAAGTGGAACATTTAAACTTTAGGGGAAATGTTTCAAGAATGACAAGGATTTGATTCGAAGGATCCTCAAAAAAAAAAAAGGAAGCACGTGCAGTATTAAAACTCTCGGAAACTTTTCCAGTTTCTTTTACAAATATAGTCACACACTTGTACACATTTCTCTGATATTTTAATTTCCTGGCAGAATAACTTATTTTTATACTGAATAATTAATTCACAAATATCGAACAGGTCATGTCTGGTTCTACTGAAGAATTCTGGGAACCTCACGAGATATTTGAGAAAGCCATTGAGTTTGGATAACGCTGAGAACTTTTCGAAATCGACCAGAAATGAACTCGCTCAAACGAAATCAATGAGGAATGACGAATGAGCAACAGCAGTGCATGTGTTCGTTCATCGAAGTTAATTCGGAGCATTAATTCATCCTTTCCTTTCGCTCCTATTATTTCAGTAAATGCTGTACAGTACTTCCCTGATTCAACCTTGCTTGAGCTGATGTCATGTTTAAATCTAGCACCCAGAAATTCTCCCACGGAAACCTTGGGATATTCATGGGATTTTCCGAGACACGTGAAGGGCGGGTTTTCACTGAAATATTGTTGGCAAGCCTGCGTCTAGACCACAGTAGACCCCGACTTTGGAACGGCACCGAAAAAAACTGTAAAGGCCTAAGTCCTTCTCGCGTGGTTTTCCGCCTGCGGGCTTTACCGGGTACCTGCCATTTGTCATGATAATGTCCCACATGATGATGTAAATTACTTCCCTAATCACGGCACTGCATCAGATGAGATGCCCCAGGGACATTTTCTACTACCTTAGATAGATCAACTACGGTGTACACGTGGTATTGAGGATTCGGAAGAAAAACAAATTTGATGATTGCGGAAGAAATTAAGCAAAGTTTTCAGTGATATTCATGGAAAACTCAGGAAGGATCCACAAAAATTCAATTTGGGGAGATTTGAGTTCGGGAAACTGGTATTTTCGCTGGAAAAGAAGAAGAATCACAGGAAGGTAAAATTTGAAAATCTTCTGTACCTTGAACTGCTGAGTGAATGGATTGGCAGATCGCTGAACTTGGAGGAAAGGGCCCATTTTGTTCAATTATTCAGTCATTTATTTGTAAAAGCACCAATATCCAATTATGCATCAAGTTTTTATTGCTTTTCTGTTTCCTGGGTCACCAGAATAATACCCCAGAGGCATCCTGCAATTTTGAGCAACACATTCTTGCGGAGGAATTCTTCAAGTTAGGGAGGTCTATATTCAACTTTCATCAGGGAAATTCAGACTGGGACTAAGACACATTTTGGCATGGGGATTTTTTCAATTTGAGTCAACAACGTTGAACTGTACCAACTGACCAAGTACTGTATAACCCAAAACAGATTGAATAATCGTCTGCTTTTATTTTTCAGATTTTTCCTGTGCACAGTAAAGCAATATGTGCGTTTATATTTGCCTTTTGGACTCCTTTCCATGCCAATATGACAGATTCTGAGAGGTTTTTTTTTTCCGAGCAGGTCTTTTCTTTGTTTCATAATTTAAAAAAAGTATGAAAACACTTTTTTCCGATTTTCTGCCAAACATGAAAAGTTATTTGGAACGTTTCTCTTGAATTTTATGCGGAAAATAAGATTCACCATGCTGCAGAGATTCAAACATATGAACAGAGCCTGTGAAGTAATTATGCCCACATTTCAGGGCCCTGCCATAATTTTCCTAAAAAGTAACCATTCCACGAAATACCACTCCTTTTTTGCATTAGAGAAAAAAAAAATGCTCATAGGTAGCTTCTTTCCCCACTCCCTTTTGACCACTAATCTCTGCAATTTAAGGCCACTTTCATCCCTTCACTGTCCAGATTATAATGCCCTTTGTCAAACAGTCAAAAGAGGAATGCATTACTGTACTCGGTGTACTGTCCTGCGAGGACGCCATTCCTCAACACTCATGAACGCAGTGCGCAGTGGACCTGAAGTGGAAAGGGAGTGAGCAGTGGACGACAAGCTTCACTCCCTCACTCACTACCCATGTTTCTCTCTCTCTCCCCTCTCCCCTAACTAAGGTGGATGTCCTTCCCGTTTTCGGATTATCATTGCATTCTCCAGCAGTGGCCAAGCTGACGGCAACGACGCGGCAAGTGTAGAGCTCAATTCTAAGGAACGTGAATCAAGTAAAGAAGCAATGACTCGGGTTACATATTCCACGAGTTTAAAAAGCTTCTTACTTATTTTTTTCAATTTTGAATTGCCTTGTGCACGGGGATTCAGGTTTTAAAAAAAGAGACATTTTCATATGCAGTAGTATTCATACACCAGAAGGTCAGCAGTTCGGAGGAGAATCGAAGTTCACTGGTGGTCAATTCTTTGGTTCACGGACAAGCATAAAATGCAGCAGGAAGCTCAAAAAGCCATTGTCTCACAATTCCACAAAGACTTCGCGTTTCTACATGAGTGACATAGTAGGGAATCTTTCGTACAGTATTCAGATCTACACCCGGCCGAAGCAAGTTCTATATTTCATTCCAAGCGTTCGGAACTGCTTGAAGAAAAGTGTTTTCGCAGTGCAGTGAAACGCTGTGAAAAATCGTCGCTTCCCCTCTTTTAAATTATTCAACGTCGAAGATGTCGACGCAATCCTATATTTTAGGAAAATTCAAACGTTATGTCAGGGATTTCTCCCGTAGTTCAATCTCTAAACTCCACACTTCATTTTACTTATCAGCTTTGCGTCTAAAGTCTAAAACATAAGCATGTTACGGTAGACGTTTTCTATTGAGTGAATACGAAATCAAACAGCTCATTAAAATCTTCACTGTATGTAAGTTAGTAGAATTTTTTACATTTTATTCAAGGCGCCTAATCATCAATGAAGTGCAGAACCAAGCATTTATCTCTTGATAGATACTTCCTCAAAATTCTACTGATATAATGCATCTCTAAAAAATCTAATGAATCAAATGAATGCAATGACACTTCGATTTAAATTTCAATTTTAGTCGTTTACAAAGAGATTCGTGCAAAGAAGAAAAAATCTGCGAATTTCTCGAGATTCTCTGTTTGTTTTTGTTTTTTTCGGAACAAAAGGTCATCAGAAGTTATTTGTTTAAAAATTCGCAGCTTTTGTGGAAGCCTTGTGTGCGAAGCTTGAAATATTTGGGTCATTGTAACATTCATCTCTCAACTGAAAATCAATCGCCCAATGATACAATAACCGTTTTCCCACAATTAACGACTTTTTGCACAGATCCTTACGTTAAATTGCATAATCTCAAAGTTAAGGAACCATCACTTGGTTCAATAAATCCCACTAAACGAGACGCAGGATAGGCATGCATGCATATTATTTATGCTACTAATATATTGATCAAACAAATAATCGAGCAATAACTGAGCAATCACAAAAAAGTGATGTTTTACAAGGGAACGCACTTGAAAGCCATAAACTACAAACGCAGTCGCCAATTTATAACCTCATTTACTAGGACGTATACTCTTATGGGTTAGCTTTGCTTCCTTGTTTCACGCTAATCCACTGAAACAAAGAACACTTTTTCAAGTCATCAACACTTCGAACTTCATCTTTGACAGCAAGGAATTTCATAACACTGATACGATCTTCAATAAGTTTTTTTATTTAGCTGAGAAACTGAGAAGCAAATCGAATGAGGGTAAATGGATATTAGAAAAAAGAATGAAATGCTATTTTTGACAACCAACAAGATCCATCCCTCTCAGAACGCTTGATTGAAGCGTAATGGACAAGGCAGAAATACAGTATTTATTGTGATATCACATGAAAACCTCCCCATATTCAAACGTTATCATGCAAGTCGCCTTCATCATTAATGCTACGGAATTGGAAAACTTTCGATTGCGAATTATTTAAGATTCACTTTAATTAGAACACTTTCCTATTCATCGAATGAGTAGTCCCTCGATTCTAAAGTAATAGTGTTTCAGTTTTCATACTGCAGTAATTACATCAAATAATGTAATTACAACAGAAATCTGGATTTTTACTACTAAAATTGGTACGGTAATTGATTTACAGTTTATTTTGTACAGTAATTAAAATATTTTTCTTTGATCGAGAGCATCGCATCCAAGAACGCATCCTTATAATTCGTTCTTTAAAAAAAACCGGCGTTGCAAGAAAGAAGATTACTGTATTTTCACCGTAGAATTGAATGCCCAGATTAAACATGTTGTTGTGCCAACATATCTTCATAATTTGCCCACGTTTACCTAATAAAAAAGACTTTCATTATTTTTTTCTTCCAGAAGTTGAAAAAAAAAACGAGAAACATGAAGGGCGCAGCAACGACGCTTTTCGGCATAATTGCGCTTCTCGGGTCTTCTCTGACAACGGCTCAACAATCCCAAAGCAGTTCATCATCCCCGAGCAAAATCGACAATTCCTGGCTTTTCCACTCAATGACCCAAATGGCCATCGACACCCACCGCACAATCGTCACCGGCAACACAATTCGTTCCTGCAATTCATCATCATCTTCGTCGTCAAGTGCCGACATCAAGCGAGACACCAACGTCGTCTTCTCGCCCCTCAGCATCAGTTCCGCCCTCTCAACCCTTTTTGTTGGGTCTTGGGGTCAAACGAACGAACAACTGAGAGCCGGACTGAATTATCCGTCGTCGGATTCGTTGCCGGAAGCAGATATTCACACTACTTACAAGGCCAACTTGGACGCTTTGTTGGCGCCCAACCGCGGCATTGACATCAACTACTCGAATTCGTTGTTTGGTGGAGCTGGGCTCAGCGTCATCCTCTATTTCTATCAGGTAATTCGTACGAGTCATGATTTCTGTACAGTATATTCTCATAAATCAGTTCCGTTTACAGAATTTTAGTAAACGGATTTTTTTTTTTTTTTTTTAAACCAGAAAAACGTTTACTCCTATCAATCGAAGTGTTTTCATTCAAAAATTTTTTTTAATATGGACCAGTGAGGAAAATGAAACATAGCTGCTGGTCAAGTGTAATAAACTCACAGTACTTGCATTTTTATTCGGACTTCCGACTGATATTCTTGATCGTTATAAAAAAGAACCCAGAGAAACATAGAGAAGTCGGAACATTTTTAGATTTTTAGTTTTCTGAACCTCGAAATCACAAAGAAATACTCGAATGTCCGCCGAAAAAATTTATGTTTCCTTCAGTAAATCATTTTTCCGGCGGATTTAAAAGACATACGAGAAAAACTACCAAAAAAGACGGCCTCATCTGTTATCAGTGAAAGAAAAACTGGATGCATAGTAAGTTCCATGTTTTTTAAACATCTCATGAAAAAAAACAACACGCGTTTCAGCTACCGAAAAACACCAAATCTAGTCCTAAAACGAACACACAAAAATGAGGGCAAAAATCATGAAGAAAAAATAAAAACTACAGTAAATTTCTTGGAAATTTTTCCAGGATGTCCAAAGTTACTACAAGACAGCGATTCGCGGAGTTGACTTCCTCAACAAACCCACACAAGCTATGAATGAGATCAACCGATGGGTGAAGGAGCAAACCAAGGGCAAAATCACCAACATTCTCACTTCCCCACCTTCTCCTGAAACCAAGTTGGCCATCGCAAATGCCATTCATTTCAAGGGTGCTTGGCAATCCCAGTTTGCCGAGGAAGACACCAAAACCGAAGAATTCTTCGTCACTGACAAAGACGTCGTTCAGGTGAGTCAAGAAATGTTTCTGAGACAGTATATTCTAGAATTTCTGAGGGATTACTTTAGAAAAAATGAATGGAGATGCTGCTAAAAAAAAAAAAAAAACCGTGGTGACAACTTTCATACTGAAATTAGATTTAAAAACAAGGTCTAACCTCGCTACTGAATCTTATTTTCACCATACAGTATATTCTCGATTTTCAGAGGGATTACTTCAGAAAAAATTGAAAGAAGATGTTGCAAAAAAAAAACGTGGTGTTGCACACAATGGATCTAATTTAAAATCAGAAGCGGTCGTATGTGACGTATTCTATTTAAAAATTATAATAAAACGAGCATTTAAAGGTGAACTCTCGCTACAACGATCTCGTATACAACGATTTTTTTGCGTGACCTCAAAGAATTTTCTCTCCATTTCATAGGGGATCTCTACAACGATTTCTTATGGTCTATCGAATTTTGCTATAGAGAGAGTCCACCTGTATACTACACACTACAGTACTTTCATCTGAATCACCTCCTGTCCTGAAACAGATAATTGCTAATTAAATCACTCTTCTTTAGGATCCCGTTCACGCCTCTTCACTCGCATGCTTTCTGAATGACATGTTCGTTGCCTAAAGCACCACTGATTCAAATTTAAAATTTCGAAAAGGGAGAAACATTGTGAAGAAAATTGATCCTAGCAAAATTGATGATGCGACCCATTTTCCTGGACATAAATTTTGGAGGCAATCATGAAATTATTCGAAAATAAATCGCAGTAACCGTCGCTTTCGTCGTCGAAAAATTGTGAAATTCACTGACGTGATGAAGTTCCTCGATCAATGGATCCCAGAACCTTAAAACATCATGGCTATGGCTATGTCACGATTTTTTTTCTTACGGTTACGCCTATTTTAAAATATCAGAGGTCGCATTATACTTGAAAAACCCTCGAACAGTCGAATTAATATGTCGAATTTTCTGTGGCCTGTTCGCCATTATTTTCTTGACCCAAGCAAGAACAAAAGAAATTTGTATTTTAAAGGAAGTGAAAGACTCAATTGGGCAAATGAACCCCTGCCTCCAAGTTCATCAGCCTTTCAACTCATTTAAGAAGCCATTCAAGCCCCAGAATATCACCATTTGCATTTTTGTAAAATTTCCCCAACAAAAAAGGGGCTTTGTATTGTAGTTCAAGCCTATGTATTTCAATTCCTCCTTAAGTCAAAACCTCCCCAAGTTGAATTCTTTTGCAGGTCCCTTGAAATTCGACTTGAAGAGGTTCAACTTGTATATACAGTACCAACTAAAATGTATCTACTTCCTCTTGTTTTTCTTTTATTTCTTCTGTTTTTTTTAAAGGTACCCATGATGACGCAGACCATGGAAATCCCTCAAGTTCGCGACGACGAGTTGCAACTCCAAATGATCGCCCTGCCTTACAAGCAAGCCGAGTTCGCCCTCTACATAGTCCTACCAACGAACCCCGGCCTGGACGCCCTCCAAGACATCGAATCCCGCATCACGGAACAATCCATCGATTCCCTCATCCGTCGCATGAAAACCACGTCGATGCGAGTCTCGGTCCCCCGATTCAACCTCAGCTGGAAATCCGACCTGGTGTCAGTCCTGTCCCGCCTCGGGGTCTGCGACGCGTTTTCTCCGTCGTCGGCGGATTTCCGTCGACTCGCCGTCGAAGACGGACTCTACATGTCCTTGTTGTTGCACCAGGCCGAGATGGAGGTGAATGAAAAGGGCACCGAGGCGGCTGCCGCCACCGTGGGCACCATTTCCAAGAGTCAGCCCAGGGTGTTCAAAGCGAATCATCCCTTCATGTTTTTCATAAGGGACAATCGCACGGGACTGCCGTTGTTTTGGGGACGAGTCGCGCGTCCGACGACAACCGCTTGAAATACTTGCAATTTGAAAAATTTTTTTTTTTTCGGGGAGAGTTTACGATGGAATTGAAAAAAAATATCTACGTGCAACATTTTACGAACGCAAGTGACGTGACATGACGTGACGTGATTGATTTCATTCGTAAATTCGTTCAGGGGACCTCTTTTGTACTGTATTCAGAAAGCGGAAGGGGTTTAAATAACGGCTTTCCAAAGAGTGCTACTTACGAAGTTTTCTCATGCAGGCTTTTCCTCGTTCGATTCGCTTCACAAAAGATTTATTGAATTTGAATAAACGCACGATTTTTGGGATGAAATATCCAAGTATACGGTATTGTGATAAATTCTCTACAAAAATAAAATATACTGTACAATGATTTTCCTCAAGACGATAGCATATACAAATCCCGTTCAAAATCCTCATTTCCGTTTTCGACTTGTTATTGGCTTACAAAAAATGCATTATGGAATTTTGGTGTCATAAAAAGAATATATTTCTTTTTACAACTTCGGTAGGACATTTTCTCAGGCTTTCCAGTAGATTCAAGCAACTTGACGTGACAGAGAAGACTTGGTTCAAAATTATGGAAAAATTCGATTTACAACAAAATGTGTGAAATACTCCATAACCTTTGCAATACACTTTTGACCGATCCACAAAATGTATTGAATTCCGCCACTATGGTTTTAATGAAAACCTTGAATCGAATGATTCTTTGAAGTTTCTTTTTCGTTAAAAAATTTCGAAGTTCTTGAGTTATTTCTTCGCTCGCGTCGTATCCAAATGGAAACAACCATTATCCGACTTTTGAAGGCCTTTCTTATGAGCTTATAAAAAATTCATTTTCTTCAACGTCGATATTCCTAACGGTTTTCGATACAGCTTTGGTTAATTCGAAAATTTATAAATGAATCGAGAGACGTTTTAGCCTCACTTTGGAAAGATCATTCTTTCCGCGATGCGTCAAAAATTAAAAATATATTTCTCTGCAAAAAATGACTTCACAATTCAAGGGCAATTCCTCCAAATGAAAATGAGCATCAAAAAGCCGTCCACGTTCTAAAATCCCTGTTCTTCTTGCTCTGACAAGCTGTATGAAAATGTAATGGCTCAAACACGTTAACCTGATATCAGATAAAAATATTTGTCTGCATAATGTATCATGCCAACCAAATGGCCTGAATTTGAATTTTAAAATAATCATTAAAAACTTCCAAGAAAAAAACAAGAATTTTCCCTTCAGTGAACATCGTTTTCGTCTCTCGTAAAATTTGGATTTTATCCACTACATAAAGCGATTCACTTCATTGTCTTCACATCGAGAATTCTGCAAACGTGAGANGCAAACGTGAGATTAAAATGTTCATAATATCGAGTACAATATTTTCTAAGCAATATTTTGAAAAACACTGCAAACGGGCATGTTACTTTCCTCCAGTTTCGAAAGTTTTTCGTTGCTCCACTGCTCTCCATTCAAGTTCCATTAATTTTACTGTCTCTTTTAAATTTATAAACAAAATTAATATCCTCAAGATTTTCGAGTTGTTCGCCTTATTTTTTTCGAACAAACGACTTGACGGCGTCATCGTGTCGTTTATATTAGTGCAGTATATGAATTTGACATACGATCAATGTCGCGATTGATGTTTGGTTTCGTCGACAACAGCAAAAAATGTGACAGCACAAAATGTACAGCTCGCATTTCGAAGTCGGCAATACAAGGAAACTACAGAAGCGATTGCGTCTTTTTTTTTCCTGCGCCATTCCGCAAAGTAAAAACGCTTTAATAATTCAGCTGACCGCAACGGAACTTTCGCATAAAAATACACACATGGGAACGACGCAGTTCATTCATTTTTAAATATTATGGATGACTCGCGTGCAACCCCAAAACAAATTCATTTCGTATTTCCGTATGAAGGGCATCACAAAGGGGGAATCCCCATCCACTTCATGCTCATTGTCCCTGGATTTCAAAAGTCGCGGATTTCCTTTTTACTGTCACGCAACAGCAAAAAAAGTTTAAAAAATGAATTAGAGACTGCATTTCCATGCGCAACAAAATCGACGAGGGAAATAGACGAAGGATTACACGGAAATCAGAATAAATTAATTTACCGTACTCCAGAAAAAAAACCATGATGAACTATTCAGATAATAATGTCATCCATAAGAGATTTCAAGTTATTTAAGGCATCGAAAATTGCCCCGTTTCTCCAAAAATGAAACCTCGCTGATTTTTTTTCCATCACCCGGAAACTATTTTAAAGCTTTGATCATGTCAACGAAGAAGGGTTGGTACAAGAAAAAAAATGTGTTGGCCCTAGTTTACCTGCAGTTTGCATGAAATACTGTGTGAGCGAAAATAATAAATAAGCGACTGGATTTTGGCTCAATTATAAAAATAATTGCAAGTGGTGATATTTACTTTACTTCACGTCATTGCTTCAGGTCTGTATAAAAAATTCAGAGATCCTCCGCATCGTAGACTTCAGAATTCCATATAAGATTCAGTAATATCCATGACAAATAAGCTTTGTTCGAAAGTAGAGCTTAATTGCAAAATCGATTCATACAATTTTTAACAGAGCTTTTCCGTCAAAAATTTCATACGAAGAACACGGAAATCGATGAGTGGAGCAAAATTCGAATTTCAAAATTTGCATACAACGCTTTCATTCTCTGAAATTTGTTGGTGGCGTAGCCGAAAATAAAAAAATCAAGGCATCAAATAATCTTTGAAACTTGATATGCAATTGATCAAATGTTATAAATTGGAAGATATAATATTAAAAAGTGAACGAGGAAGTCAAAGAAAAGTGCATCATCATATATACAGCGAAAAAAAACTACACAAAATTGCATGGAAAATCCAACGCAGGACATCAGGAAGCTTCAGCAAATTATGCCTGATTAAAGCATTCCCTCGTGTGCGTCGACTATTTTCCTGTCCAGATACATGAAAAAAAATCATCAAAATTGTTGCAAATAAAAATGTAATCACAGAGTACTAAGTTCAAAAGGATGCGACTCAGCAAATCACGGTCCGCAGTCAAGCGTGGCGTTCTCATGACTCTTTAAGGTCAGCAATTTCAACCAGATTAAACCTAATTTGTCAAAATGTATTCCACAAATGTCGATCGGAGTCCAAAAAACTATGCAATTATTTATTCTTCAACAAATGTAAACGAAAACTGAAAACAATAATTTTAAAAATTCATTTTTTTACGGAAAAAATACAAATCTCGTGACCTAGAAACAGAAAAATCACCACTTCCTGCCTGACAAGCGAGATTGAGATGTTCGCGCAGCAGAAAAAAAAAGCTGCTGCTTATTCACAGAATTTCATCATGGTTTCAAAACTTTCATTTTCCATTTCATATTTATATGACA
Organism: Notodromas monacha; assembly: GCA_905338405.1. Taxonomy (NCBI): domain Eukaryota; kingdom Metazoa; phylum Arthropoda; class Ostracoda; order Podocopida; family Cyprididae; genus Notodromas; species Notodromas monacha. The sequence goes on from CAJPEX010002477.1 coordinate 38,149, forward strand.
CTCAATACAACCTACTTCATTCGTAACGAGTTTCATTCGTCGCTAATAAATCTTTATAATAAAAAGCAACATTCCAACAGAGGGCTTCAAAACAAGCTTCCAAAAGTGTGGGGCCTCACCTCGGAACAATCAGCAAGTCTAAAACCCGGGATCGGCTTACATATATTATTTAAAGCTCCTTTCATGCCTATCGCTTGTGTGTGAATCGAGGGGAATATATTGGGACAGGGAAAATACGTACGAGGGCACGTAACCAGGCAAAAGACTAACTTTAGTTTTGTTTCCAACATATTTTTCCCGGAAGGCAATCATAGTTTGGTACTGAACTGTCTAACATGAATTATTCCGGCAAATGAAAAATCAAGGGCCGTCGATTATTGAAATGGTACAGGAATTTATCTGCAGCCACTGCAAGTTGAAATGTCCTAGCATATTTATTTATAGATTTTATTTCCGAAGTTTAAAAAAAAATGAAAAATTCAATAGCTCAAATGATCAGACGTCAAACTTGTGGCGAGTGTTTTTAGGCAAAATATTCCAAGTTCGTGAATCACTTCTATCATCAACGGCCAAAACTCATTTCGTGGAATTCTTCAATGTTTAATTGATGAAAATGTGTCCGAAAATTAAGGGAATTCTCAATCCTACATCACAAAAGACCAAACATATAAAATTTAAATTTCTAAATTCTAAATCTAAAAAATCACAGATTGAAAAAAATTTGAAGTGCTCTTATTCGACTCTCTTGGACATTTCGCCGTTGTGCGATACGGAAATACTGTATAGTAGTGTACTGTATCGCGAAACTCCAAAGAAACACAAGTTTTCATAAAAAAATTCCCTCTCGTGGGTGAAGAAAATTACAATCTGTATCACCAGCAGGGCTTTGAACAGGATCCTACATCAATTAATTCCTTTGACTAACTA